>JBBPTO010002019.1:0-12453 GCA_038094155.1 Pulveroboletus cf. aberrans
GGCATAGGAAGGTTATCATCAGAAAGTCCAATAGAAACATCCCTGAAATTCACAGGAGAGGCTATAAAATCCAGAACCAGCTTGAAATGTTGTATGATAGCTTGAAAAGAAATTTTGGTATGATAAGTCATTTTGAGCATATTAAACTTACTTCTTCATTGCTTGTATACTGTTGATTTAGATGTCTAATGCTGACTCCAGTAATGGTGTCATTATGAGATTGAAAATGGTTATAATGAAATATCTTAAACAAATTTACAAACAGATAGTCATCATGTAGAATATATGAGAGCACTAACTCTTGCAAAGTGTTGATACTGGCTTCAATATACTTATTATATGCCTTTCCTTTATGAATTTGTAACAATGTGATCATTATCATCTATAGAGCATTGCTTTTACTATTAGTGTATGTTGGAAGCAGCTAATGTTTGGCTGGGTGGCACTCAATGAGGACATATTGAAGATGGTTATTGATGTGGTCTGTTATGTTATAAATCACAGTTAATTTGAACTAGTCAAAAAAATGACACAATCTAATGTCAGATATGCACTCATCAATGTCAAGGGATTGAACCAGCCAAATGTCATATTAATTAATGGCTTACTTGGCCTGTGTGATAATGTCCTTATATCCGGTACTCATATAATATGAGGCTACCTTGTTGACCAGCTATTGTACCTTTTCAACTGCATTTCATGCAACAGTGGTATTGGCTGTCTTCATAGCCATGGTGACATTATGAGTTCCCTTGCCTACAACAGTTCTATTTTTCCAATCAAGATGAATTGGGATAAGGTGTAGAATTTTAATCTTCTCTAGGATGGCTGAAGACTATGCACAATCATATAAATGGAATGACAGACACTGCTGATAACATCACACCACCTATTTGCATTGCATATGCTGAGCTTACTGTACTGATTGTTATGCATTCAAAACTGCTTACAGCAGAATAGAAAACATAAACTTTAGAAAAGAATGTTGTTAGTCAAAAGCTGGTATACATTACTGTTTAGAATGTTTTTTAACATGCCCTCAATGCATTTATTACAGAATTATTTTGTTCTGTGGGTGCAAAAGAATATTCAGCAGCAAGTGAAGTGCATTATTGTTGATGTTATGATATGCTATTAATTTCCAGCCACTGCTTCAATCTTTATATCATCCATGTTTGAAAATATACTTACAGTATTTGATAAATAAAAAGATATTAATTACTTTTATTTACCAAATATCTATATCTTAGATGTATTTAAATAAATACCATATAATATTAAACTTCTAAATATCAAGAATATACTTAAAAAATATACTGATCATAAAATGATTCAAATATTTGAAGAATAAAGTTAGGATTACATACTCAATCTCTGATTTTAGTTAAGTCAAAGTCATTTCATTTTGGTAAAGTAGTAGCAGTGGTGGTGATGGTGGTGGTGATGGTGGCAGTAGTGATAATGGTAGTGGTAGTGATAGTGATAGTGGTGGTGGTAGTGATGGTGGTGATGGTGGTGGTGATGGTGGTGGTGATGGTGATAGTAGTAGTAGCAGTGGTAGTAGTAGTGGTAGTAGTAGTAGTAGATAAAACTCAGTTAATATACAACATTTAACATTCATTTTTGAGATCTGAAATTAAAAAACAATTTCATGAAATTTTTTATTATATATAGCTTCATTTTGAAATTTCATGAAGTACTAAATAGCTTAAAACTTGTTCAGCTGTTGATCTATTGTTGTATAATTATTATAAAGACACTGCAGATGCCAAGGTAAACATCAAAAGGGAAAGAGCACTCTTTGTTTGCAGACTTCCAAAATTCAAAAATGTAGTTTCAGTCAGATTCTGATGCTTCCAGTTTGTTCTGGTGCTGGCATGTTCCAAAACTATTCTGAGGACCCTGTGGCTGTGGAGTGCCTTGAGATGCAACATCAGAAGGATGACTATCTACCATGTCTGATTTAAAAAAAAAATGGTCATGAAGAACCACATGTTCAAGCTACTATGTGCTACTAGAATAAAAATCTTCACTTCCTATAATGCTTTCATGGCTTTCAAATTCCTTGAATTATGATGTCTCCATGCTTCAGCAGTACTTCTGGGCTTCTGATGCTTCCAGCATTTCTGAGATGTAACCAGTGCCCTAGCTTTATTATTATTATTGTGATGCTTCTAATCTTATTCTACCTTATGACTGATATTGCTAGTATCATGTGGTCCATCATTGTTTGGGCTTTTCTATTTGTTGCATGCACAAAATGTGGGTAAGTCTTGTGCATGATCCTTTCTCTCTGACCATGAAATTGGATAATTCACATGTTTAATAAATCAATTAACTAGGTGACAATAGCAGTTTACTGCCATTGTTATGTTTGTAACATCTATAAATCAAGATGTCTCATATATCAATTCATATTTCACTCCATTGTTCCTCTAGATTAGAGAGCCAAGCACTTCCAAATAAAGTAAACAATCAAGTAATCAGATGATGTTAAATACAGCCAGAGTGATGAGGTAAACCTCAACCCAGCCTCTGGTGTATACAACCAACATGTCTCTCCTTGGAACTTGATAGAAGCACAAATTTGAGAAGATGCAATGCCTCCTCCAATCCTCAGTAAACATGTGTATCCCATGTCTCACAGGAAAGTAAGTAGCTCACTTTTTAACAGTACATACACATGCTAAACTTCTGAAGGTTGTCATGAAGGATCTCTGCCTCTGCTATAATGAATCCATGCATGTTGAATAAGGGGAAGGTTGAGAGAAAGCAGAACATGAATGAGTTAGGAGGGAGTTACAGGTATGATTGAGATTTTCTTGTTAGACAAATTGACAATAATGACTTCTGGCAGGAAATGAATGAGGACTGAAGCATACCATTGCAACACAATGTTTAAGGAGATATATGATCTGTCTTCAAGTTCTGGCCAAGTCAGAGAAACTCTTCAGAAGAGACCTACATCTACTTGCTAGGCTCACTATCAGTGGAGGAATTTCAATGGATGCATGCTCAGAACCTGTCAGACTGTATGCATCAGTGATTGATTTATCAGAGAATGCTATTTACTTTATTGACTGTATACACCATCATGCTACCATTGGAAACATGCTATTCTTCAGGAGGCCAATAGGACATTGCATGGTTTGAATGGACTTACAACCTACACTATTTGTGGATGCAGTTGCTCTGAATTTTCACTTGATGAAGAACCCATAGCAAACACTTGCTTAGTATAAAATAATATGCAAATATGTACATTTCATTGAAAATGGTGTAGCATAATAGAATTTTACAACTCAAACCATTATTTCATAGCCAGAAGCCCTAGGTTTTCTATGTGGGATGTATCAGAAACTAACTGTAGTTGAATTTTTGATTGACTGGTCCTGGAAGTATTCAATTCATAATGGTTCATAACTATGTGATACTAATAGTTTGTAATGATTCATATTGTCCACTGTGTGAAATTTCTCCAGTGAATAGTAGTACATGCTGAGCATGTTCTAATTTGATACTGCTTACAAATTTTCAAAATTCACTACAGTAAAATCAACTGATCAATGCATTTCATTTAATAGCCAATCATGAATCTCCCTTTCAATGAAGTCTTCCAATATGCCATGTTGACCATGAGGAAATGCATTCATTCAGAGACTTTCAGTAGAACTTCACTCCACCTTGTTAATGAAGTATTGTAGTCAATTCTCACATTTCATCATGCCAATGTTCATTGTATAAAAAAACTGAAATTGAAGGAATATCAGACTGCCTTCTAGTTTCATAGTCCAACAGTTTATAGATAGTGTCTTGAACAAACAACCATAACTGTGCTTTTGATTGCAGTCTGTTGTTTACACATCCTTCATCAACATTGTGAAGCCAGAACACATTGATTGAGTATGCTGAAAATGTGTGCCAGCAAGTAGAAGAAGCTGTAACAAATAACTGATCTCAAAGATCCAGTAATGGGAATGTGTTTCTTACAATTGCTATTGTATGAACTCCATAGACTTCCACAATTATCAGCAATATTGCAATCCATGTCATTTACTGTAAGTCTCTCAATCCTCTGCATTGCTCAGTGCTGGTCCTCATGATGTGTCTAGAACAGTGCAGTGGGGTAGAGGACAGAATTCAATCAGTATGAACCAGATGGCATCACTTGGTCAACTGCTGGCCTAAATGCACAGAGTGTCCATGAAGTTGCTGCTATGAAACAATGTCCATTCATTCTTACCTACCCAAACTATAAAGGCAAAAGTAGGATCCTCCAAGGGTTAACACAGGCCATGAAGTCATACCCAGACAGGTTGTCCACATAACAGTCAGTCAGCTATGTAATGATGGCTATCATGGCATGAATTTCAATACCTTCATCTGTTCCAACATGAAAATCTCATGTTCTGATAGGAGGGGCATATTATGCAGATCCAGTGCAGGTCATGCAATGGATTTTGTGATGATGAATGCTGGGTATAACACCTCTGTAAGTTTGCCAGCCCATTCAAGGTTGATGATCATGAACTTCTCCTCATTTTCCTTGAACACAATGATGTTAACATCCCAAATGTCATGGTGGACAAAGCATTTTTCATGAAATGCAAGCTGTGTCTTGGAGATTGAATTATAGACAGTTATGTGAAGGAGTTTCTTGAAATCTGTGAGCATCTCAAACTCAGTGAATGTATTGAAAATAGCAATGATTCACCCATCATCTAGCTCATTCAACCCTAGCAGAGTCAGTTCTGATAGAATCATCAACATGCACATCAATTCCACATCCTCTAAGCTAAAGGGAAGATAGCAGAAAATTGACTGCAAGGAAGGTCATGTGCATTCATCATCTCCTCTTTCAGCAAGTCATTACTTATCTCAACAAAGCTCAAGGTATTTCAAAATGGGCATCTAAAATCAGACCGAGAGAGGAGAAGAGATCAGTCAATCCAAGACAAAAGAGAATTTCACCATCACAGAGAGGGACTGATGGCTTTCAAGAGTTTGTGAGCCAGCATATGGTGCATATATGGAGGGAGGTGTGCCAAATGTGTTGTTGTCTCATTGCTCTGCACTGTCAATGATGTTGTGGGCATGCTGATATGATTGTTGCATTGTTGTCATTGTTGTAGTGTCTTTTGCAGGCAGAAATCCTGAAAGAGAAACAGGTGAGTGTGCCAACACTAATGGGTACATACCATGGCGCATGCGTCATCATCTGGCATTCTTCCTCATATACATTGTCAATAGGGTGATGCACAGGTGAGGTCCATGGTGAGAGGGGGATCAACAACTGCATTGTCCACCACCGTTGCACACTATACTAGCCATCATGTTGTCATCACTGACCATCTCCCTTACTCTTGTAATGCACCCTGTCACTCCCCTCTTCCTCAGCATGCTGTCCACCATGTCATCACCATTGCCTTCACACTGCATTGTCATGCCATGCCATCTGTCCTGACATGACATGGGCATAGTGGCATCATTGATGTCATTGTACTGTAGTAGCAGAGGGCAGCATGGAGGGGAGAAGGTGGAATGGCACTCACAATGGTGATGCATCATAGTTGATTTTGGGTGTGTCATTGTTGTGCTGTCAGGTATCAGGACTCAGACAAGGTCAATGGTTGGTATGATGACCACACTGCTGTGACCATTGAATCATCATTGTTACCATTGTCTTGGCTGTACCCAAGCTATTGCCTTGCTGCCACACTGATCTGGCCGCCATGGCCCACATCTTTTATTGCATAATCCCAAGGTTTCTGCAAACTGCTGTAATAGTATCACTGCCCTCCATGCTGTCCACTGAAGAGAGGTTGAATGACCTAGACTGCTATAGGTCTCCAGACAGGAAACTAGCAGGTCAGCAACACAAAGAAAAAAAATGAAGGGATGATAGGTCTGTCCTAGAGGGAATTCATAGAGTAGAGCTCCATGAAAGAGAATCAGAGGACTTACAGGAGGGGAAATGGATGATGATCAGGAAGAGCTCATATGCTTCAGACATGGCTGATGAGCACAGAACTTGATTCTTCAGAGATCAGGAGAGAAAAATGAAGAGATGATCACAGACATGGCTGGCTGACTGATGATGATGATGAACTGAACTCAAGATGGATGAAAGATAGACAGATGATTGAAAGATAGATAGATAGATAGATAGATATATGATATTGTGCTCCATGAAAAACACAGTTTTTATAGTCTGGGCACACCCAAGACTCTAAATACATGTAAAGAGTGCAACTGGATTGAAAACCAGATCATCAGATCAACATATCCAGTGACTGGGTCAACAGAACTGGATCAACTGGATGTACAAATGAAAGTGTCCAGTGTAGTAAAATGAATGTTTGACTTACCAATGGGTGATGGACAAGGACAGATCAGATTGAATATGAGGACTGGATTGTACAGGATATGCCAGATATGCTGGATACAATGACAGGGAACTACCATTCTCTACACTGCCACTTCCACATCCAATGGGGTCAAGGATGTGCGTGTGAACAGAATCAGTGCTTGTATACAGCACTTCAGCATAGTGGATGGAGGCAACAAATATTCCCTATCCCTACAACATCCCTCAGTGAGTAACTCAGATGAAAAACAAGAAAAAAAGAAAAAAAGTCACTGAACAGTTCAGCACTCTTAGAGGCCAACAGGTGTGATCTGAGTCACATACATTCACTGTGCACCTAGAACATGCCATCAAACATTGTTCAATCAACACACCAGGAAGATGCATGAAGAGTTGTTGTGAATGGTCAAAATACCACAGCAATGATGTCGAGAGCATGAGTGTGTTCTGCACTTCCTTCATGCTCTGATGGCTTGCCTGATTGGTGACCCTGTCAACCAGGAGCATGCACACTGATGCCAAGTATGTGTGGGTTTCAAGAACATTTGTCAAGTGCATGAAAAAAGTTAGCATCAAGAAACTTGGAGCACACTTTTGTCACTGATGCCACAGAATGTGGTTCAATACATCTATAAAGATGTGCAAAAAGTTGAGCAGGCCAATGTACAGGTTGAGGCCCTCCAGATACCTCATTTTCAATGAGGATGCTGCCACAAGTACCATGTTTTTCATCATCTGTGTCAAATAATTCAGCACTCTGTGCTGCAAAGAAGACACCAACTCATGCTTTGGATAACCTTAAAGCTGTAGTAATCATCTCTATGAAAGATGTTGGAACCCATGAGTGTAAAGGTTGGCCAATCAAGAATGGAAAAACAACTTGGTGTCATATGGATGCTTGGATGCTGTTCTTGCAAGGTACTGCAAAGGTACAGCAGGTGGAAGCAGGTATATTCAGAAAGACCATGGTGGGCCACTGACAGGACACTGGCAAGGCCAGAGAAGTGGCCAAAATAATTGAGGCTCAGTGGGATTGTGAACAGGGCCTCGGTGAAAGTGGCCCAAATGAGGTGGACAGTGTATGCATAGTGTGGGAGCATCACAAGGCAGCTTCTGAGAAAGGAAATCCTTTCAGGTCACTGTTGCTTCTGAAAAGTGTTAACTGAGGTGAGTTGTCCTTTGTGTTCTGGTGAACATGCCTTTGACAATTGATCTTGACATCACTACCAATGGTTTGTTGTTCCTCCCCAGCCTCCATCACATTTAGCTTGTCCACATGAACATGCAAGGATGTGCAAGAATGGGAGTGATTGATCACTGCATACACCTACTTCTTACTTGCACAGTGGCTCTGGAAAGATTCCAGGTCTGTTCAGAGAATTCCTTGATGCTGGTGATTTGGGCATGGTGAGTTGTATGTGCAGATTCATTTGTGCTCACCTCACCATCCTTGCCCTCACTTCAGCCTGTGGAGTTGATCAACTAAATCTCAGAAACTGAAAGCCACATTCCTTTGTGCATTCCTGTTGGGTCTCTGCTTTGAGTTCAGTCATGAACTGAAAGAGATTATGCAACATGTTTGTTGTTTGTTCTCCCTCCAACTTTTTATCACAGCAACCTTACTCACTTTTCACATTGCTCACAGATTGACAATCCACACAATCATATCTCAGCTCAGTATTGGTGCATTGATTGGTCAAATGGCACATTTTTGCCAAGATAACTGCCTCAAGTCTGTCACACCTGAGTTGATGGTAATATCCTTGCTGACACTGGTCAGTATTGGAGGCAGCTGTAGTTCCGATATGCAAGAAGGTGAGATCTGGTTCAACTGGGCCCTTGTCAATTTCTGGAAATTAAACCAATGGAAATTAGGCCATGCCAGAATTTAGACTGCAATGTGCTGATGGATGGCCTCACTTGTGCAACTGACTTGTTTTAATGCATAGGCTGATAGATGGATTAGCTACTCTGAATGAAACAAACTAGGCATGGTACAAGGTAGATTGAGTATGAATTCACATGCAATGTCCTCTTCGACATCTTCAGGTGCATCTGGCCATTTTATGTATCATTCTGCAAGTCCATTTTAAAGCTCTCTTGATTGCCTTTCATACCTTTTCTGCAGTGTCCACAGGCTCAAGCATAGAATCAGCCATTCTGATCAGCTTGTTGTATGATGTGCTCCATGTGCAAGCAACTGAGATGAAAATGCCCCAAGTGCAGCTCAAGGAGCTCACTGCTAGTTCCTCCATGCAGGGTCTGTTGTCTCCCATTTGCCTTGGCATGCCACTGATACAATGAATACAGCTCGACAACCTCCATGTGCAAGTTGCCAATCTTGAGGTTGTGTTGGTGGATAGAGAGAGGAAGAAATGGAACATGAAAAAGGAGCAGGGGGATTTGGTTGTGTTGCTCTACAAGATGAACATGAAGCAGAGGCAGATTAAGGGGCAGGCAGTTGAGTGAGGCTGGTCTAGGGGTCTCTGAAGATGGGATGAACAATGGGAAGCGAGAAAGGAAAGGAGGAGTAAACAGGGAGAGGACAAGCATGCATGGATTGGGGCACTTTGCTGTGTGGTGAAGTTTATTGACAGACATCCACCCAAAAAATAGGAGATAGGCCTAATCTTGGTGCCATCCTTGCCACAATGCCTGCATAGTGGGACTAGAGTATTCATCAGACATGTTTGTGATGGAAGTAGGCTTCACTTTGCACCTTCAGTCCACTTGTGTATGCAAGAGGGCTATAAGAGGTTTTCCTCTGATGGGCTGCAGTTGTTCCACTGCCAGGTGGGCACACTAACCCTGTTGAAGTTTTCCTATTCCTAATTAAGGGGCAGCAAATGTCCTGCTGCATCAGGTGGGCATACCATCTTCTGGCAGAGATGCATTGCTCTGGGAATGCACTCAGAAGGGCTGACCCTGGCCTACTGATTGCAGATGCAAGGCACATCCAGTGCCATTGCTGCTTAGCTTTGGGCAGGCCCGCTGGGGGCCTACCATGCCTCACTCATGCTGAATACTGCATGCAGTTTGTGCAACTACTCTTTTGGAGTATACACTGTGTCAGACTTAGTGCGGCAGGGTGAAAAGGGCCATCAAGCACTGCTTTCCTCTCCAAGAGGGTTAGCTTAGTTAGTAGTACTTTCTTCAAAGCCTGTGAGCCTTGCTATACAGCAGTTCACCTTTTCAACATCTTCCTGCCTGCTTAAGCCTTGTAGTGCTGCTGCCCAAATCCTTTGCCTACCACCCACTCTAAGTGAGGTGGACAGACCCTTGACCAGATCAAGGCCTTCTCACTCCTTCTTGATGCCTTTGGCAATGCAAAAACCCTCACCAATCCCAATGCCTCACACTGCATATGCTTTAACGAACTTATTATCATGGTTGCATTTGCCTCCAGTCTTATTTGACTCTCTTGCAAAGAATGCTCCCACCATGCATTTGCCTCACTGGTGCTGGCCCCATGAAAGGAGATCTCCCTTGCTTTACCCACTTGTTACCATCTCTCTGTAGGTCCCTTCAGTAATGGTGGCACCACCATACATGGCCTTTGTAATGCCTTCAAAGCCCTTGGCTGCAGCCCCAAGTGTGTATCTTCCATTTTTAGTGTCCTTGCCACCATTCTCCTTCTTGGGAGCATCCAGTTTGGTAAGGCAGGTGCCCAAGATGTCTTAGCCTGCACCATCATCATTCCTGCCCTTGAGTGAGTTGCGATTCTCCTCGGAGTTTCTGTGAACAACTAGTCCAAGTCCTTGACATCAGGGTGGATTATGTCCTCAAGGGATTTTTCAATGTGCTGCTCAATGCAAAGCAAAGAAAAGCTCACCCAGGATATTTACACTGCCCTTTTTGCCTTCATGGCTGGGGCAGCTAATTACAAGCTTGCCCATACATTCTCAGGCTTGTGTTCTTTTATGCAAGGCTGACTTGTCACTACCACCATCACTGTCATCATGTTGTGTCAATTGTTGCCTGGCCACCATCATGCAGTGTGTGATTAGCAATGCTGGTAACTATACCATGTGGAATGGGCAGAGTTGGTGAGCAGGATGAGTACATTGAAGGGCAAGAAAGGGATGGTGGATGATAAAGGTAAACAGGATGTTTGCAGTGGCCGTGCTTGTCAAATGTCGTCAAACATACCTCAGCTACATGAGTGTAAGTGCCCACACTCACTGTGATGATGGTGGCAGTCATACTAATGTTGAGTGGGGCTCCAAGGTACTCAACTGGAAATAGTCATGGCAGTGTTGACAGTAACAATAGCACACAGTATTGTACCAATGGAGTCTATGGTGAGAACATGAGGTCAGTGGTGAGAGGGTGTGATGCAGGCTGCTCTGTATCTTGCAAAAGAATGTGAGTATGGTACCCACAGTACCTGTAACTGTGAGATGCCCCACACTCTTTCCATTGCCACATCCAGGAGCAGGTTGGCATCCATCTGATAGAGTTCCTCACTAATTTATTTCACAATTACTTGAGTTGTCCAGCAAGCCTAAGATAAGATGGAGGGGGAGGGGGGGGGGATTGGTTGATGCAACTGCTGAAACTCTTCAAATCTTTTTCCAAGCACCTCATAGGTGAGTCTTCATGGTTAGGTTAGTTAGGTGAACTAAACTGCAAAAAGAGGCTAGTGGAGTTGGTACTACTGTAAGTTGCTTGAAACAAGGGCAACAGCAGTGGGGACTCTAGTCGCCTGACCAGCACTGTTTCATTGTATGACTCATCAGGCCCTGTTTTTTGGTTCAAACTAATGCTGCACATGAAATGCACCAGTTTAAATACGTTATCATTTCATGGGGTTTCCCTGGTAAGGTAAGTGGCTATGAGAGATAAGGGGAATGGGACGAACTACTGATGTGGAGGTCTGTCTCCACAGAAGCCTTTGACGAAAGGCCAGTGTCAATGTAAAACATCAACGGTGAAACAAGTTTCACCCATGCTTCTCTTCTATGGAATTGAAGTCCCTTATTGCTATGAGACTTTCTAGACTCACGTAGGTTCACCCTTAACCCTAAAATCAGGGTTTATTTTATGATGTTATCAGCCAATAATTTCTGATACTGGTTTAATTTTCTGTTTTCTTACAACTTATGCCATGCCAATATAATATTTAATTGCAATGTACTCAAGTAATATGTATTCCATTGCTTTGAGTCCTGAATCATGTGAGCAAGGTGACTACAGTGCATGCATTCTCAGTTGTGTGTGCAAGGTAACCAATGTGCCTGCATTCCATCCAGGACGGCATCCATGCTGTGGGTGTTCAGTCATGTGAGCAAGGCAACCGCAGCACCCACATTCTGTCCAGGATGGCGTCCATGCTGTGGGTATTCAGTCATGTGAGTGAGGCAACTGCCATGCCCACATTCCATCTAGGATGGTGTCTGTGCTGTGGGTATTCAGTCACATGAGCAAGGTGACCACTGTGCCCACATTCCGTCCAGGATGGCATCTGTGCTGTGGGTGTTCAGTCATGTGAGCGAGGTGACCACCATGCCCACATTCTGTCCAGGACACTGTCCATGCTGTGGGTGTTCCTACAAAATCATATACAGATGCAGGCATTGTCTGTCCTGGACAGTGGCATGTCATGGGCATCTGCATGATTAGGTAGCATGTCCGTCCTGGATGGTGACATGGCACGGGCAAGTATGCGCTTACATAAGCATTCACATGAGCCACCAATCACAGAAATCTGTTGAAATGTGATTGAGATAAGATCAAAATACTGTGTACAAAATTGATATTTTTATTCCACAGATGCAGGCATGTCTGTCCTGGACGGCGACATGGCACAGGGATGTGCGCACTTACATCAGCATTCAAACGAGCCACCAATCACAGAAATCCATTGTGATTTGATTGAGATAAGATCAAAATACTAAGCACAAAAGTGATATTTTTATTACACAGGCATGTCCGTCCTGGACGGCGACATGGAACAGGGATGTGCGCGCTTACATAAGCGTTCACACGAGCCACTAATGACAGAAGTCCACTAAGGTTTGATTGAGATATGATCAAAATACTAATCAAAAGACCAATTTTTACTACACTTTTGTACGCTTTTTGAT
>JBBPTO010002020.1:0-12442 GCA_038094155.1 Pulveroboletus cf. aberrans
CTGTAAGCACGCCGGCTTACCTAGGTCCCATAACTAGTACATATACCGTCCGCACTGCTGAATGCTAGTCATTCAGTATTCTACCTTTCGGTGTAGCGGCTATGCGCGGCGGTCTGGTCGTTTACACAAGCCTTCAGAACGCAATTTCCGACATCGCATCAGACACAACTGCGGAGGGAGACACGAGGCGGGTTTCGTGTGCTCTATTTGCGTCGCCGACGGAACGGACAACGAACAAGAAACCACTCGAGTCTCCACCTAGTAATCGTGGAACCGCTCCCTGTATAGGGGGCGTTCTGAAACTTGGGAATGGAAACGTTTCGATGGTATGTGGCGCTGTGAATGAAGCATGCCGTTCCCTATAGAAAGGACAAGCGGCACAAAACCACCGTGAAATATTTTGGGACTCGCAATTTGTCACGCACAAGATGAATCTGATGCTGCGCACTACGAAACATTCAGCCGAGAAGACGTTCATGACACAAACGAACGGCGGCTTCCAGTGCTTTCTAGCGACAGCGACTCAACTCGGAGTTTGACAGATCCTACGCCGCGCGCCGTTAGGACAGTATCTAGTATCAAGATTTGAGTCTAGCCTGAAGCAGAGCGAGTCTCCGCTGGTGTCTGATGTGCGGGCAACATTGATCCGTCGACAATTTAGTCAGATGGTGTTGGTGCCTGCGAGTAGTGAATAGTGCCGGCGAATGAAAGGCATAACCTTTCGAGTCACTGGATTAGGAAAGTGTAACCCGACTATGAGTGATAGTTTGGACGTGTGTCTCATCAGATGACCATAGTTAGACTCACTGGAAGGACAGGCCACGTGATTGATACAACTCAATTTGAGGTGGCTTACAATACCTTCACTCTATATTCAGATCAAATTCTGAACACCTGGTGCAATCATTCACCATATTTAGGGCGTCTTCAGCCCCGCACTGCCAGCGGTACGCTTTCCTTCTGTCTCTTGGCCCAGGGATCGCCGTAATGCTTTCAAGCTGGAACACCTCAGAGCCCAACACACTTCGATACCCACAATGATGGGGATTTATACCAACGTCGTTTATTAAATTCATAGTAAAAATCACCTGAGTGTGTCGAATGGCTGCTGCGCAATCACCGTCCAATACCAGACAGAAAGGTCGAAGGCGCCGCAGAAGCTGGTACGTGTTTCACATCCCATCGTGGACGCGTTCATTTCCGCCCTGCCGGAGGCGCTCAGCTTATTGACAGGGGCCTCTCCCACAGTTAGTTTTCAGGTTCATTCGTCTTAACTTTCTAGCGCCAAGCCAGCCTGTACCAATACGGTCTTAACTGAAGTTGGCAAAGAAAGCACGTAAATCATTGTTCCGAATCAAGGTACAGAACACCGGACTAATGAATTGTTACAGACATGTCATTTCCGTCGAACTACTAAGTAATCCATTGCTTGCACAACCAACACTTAGGAATTCTGAAGTGGCGCAACCGTCTGAACCCACTGGCAGAGGAAGAGTTCAGCTTCGACTTTTTGAACTTTGCAAGGAGACGCTCACCAGGACATTGTTTCGAATCTATTAGGCAGGAGGGTGTTCCCCTTGATGACCCTTCTTATGCTCGTCGGTGTCGCGAGCACCAGGATGACCCTTGTGGGGTTTCTTCTTACCTTCTTCGTCGGCGTCGCGAGCGTGGGGATGACCTTTGTGGGGCTTCTTCTCTTCCCCATCGGCATCGCGAGCATGAGGATGACCTTTGTGAGGCCTCTTCTGGTCCTCAGCAGTGTCGCGAGCATGGGGGCGACCCTTGTGGGGCTTCTTCTCTTCCTCAGCCGTGTCGCGAGGGTGAGGGAGACCCTTGGGAGGCTTCTTCTTATCCTCCTCGTTGGTGTCACGAGCGTGAGGATGATCCTTATGGGGCTTCTTCTTGTCCTCCACAGCGGTATCGCGAGGGTGAGGATGATCCTTATAGGGCTTCTTCTTCTCCTCCGCGGTGTCGCGAGGGTGGGGATGACCCTTGTGGGGCTTCTCCTTACCCTCCTCGTCGGCGTCACGAGCGTGAGGATGACCCTTAGGCGGCTTTTTCTTGTCCTCCTCAGCGGTGTCGCGAGGGTGAGGATGATCCTTATGATGAGCCCTTTCATCGGTATCACGGGGGTGAGGATGGTCATGGTGGTGGTAAACATCGTCGGGGAGAGCCGCACGAACGGAAGGGTGTCCCTTGTGGTGATGCTTTCCATCGTCCACTGTAACGTCGCGTGCAGCAATGTCTGGCACGACAGCCGCAGAGGCGACACTAAGGAAGATGAACGCAAGGAAAGGTTTGGAAAAACGCATGATGGATGATGATAGAGCTATCGAGTGCTAAAATAGAGAACAGGAGGAATATTCGACTGAAGATCCTGGCATTCTGCTTGAAGCGTCAGGCCCTTTATGCGTTCCAAGTAATAGGGCTGGGACCATGTCATAAAAATATCCTCTGCGTAAAGGACGCAAATGAAAAGCGCAGTCAGGGGACGGAGTGGTCTCAACTCGAGTGGGAGTTCTCAGTATTGCCCGAATCATCGGCGAAAGAAAAGCCCGTACTTTCATTTTGACCTGGATTCCTCCCACCGCACGACGGCATAATAACCGATGAGCGTCTCATCCCGAAAACGATGCGAGATGGGCGTTTGATCAGTGTGAACACAACGAGGTAGCGTTCTTTGGCGAGCGATCCACGTGAGGTGAATGTCCGCAGCAACTTGAAGGGTGTGGGGACGCTTTCCTCACAAATTAGAAGGTCGTGTTCCACCTGCGATTGCGGTCGTTTCAATGTATTTTCAAAGAAGCTGCTAGATGGAACGAGAAAGTTCGTAGCTTAACCTAGATCGACGACTGGCCCATCTACGAGGAAAGCCAGTAGACAAACTGGTCACCAGCCTGTGAGCCAAACCGTGGACTGTGCATCGTGAGATATTAAAACTGCACTGTGAGTCAGTTCATTAAACCTTGGAGACCTTCGATGGACCTGTTAAATTTAACTGAATACCTGGCAGAAGCCGGTGAGTTGCACGAACACTTGCATCTTATGGAGGTTTCGCCTTGCTCGCCTGGATGCTAAGAGCTGTGGTTGGGAGTCACGTACTTACGGCGGGTGTAAGACAACGTCGATCTCCTCTCGATCGGGAAGTTTAAACAATGACGCAAGTTCCGTATACTCGAGTGTGCTACAACCCTGATATGACAGGTCTGAGCGCATGAACGTCGATATTTATACTGGGATTTTTATGCTCAAATGAGGCTAGAAGCGAGGCGCAACAGTCGGGGAAGATCGGTCGTACCACGGGCAGAGTCTATAATCGAGAAAACAAACATGCGGGCATGCAGTGCCGTGCGGCGCGTTTGTTGGGTTCCGTCGGAGAGTGGTCGCGCTCGGTTACCGCGTGTGGCAACGCACGCACACTGGCAGCACCTCGCAGAGGCGTCGTGTTCAGCGCTCGACGACTGGCGCTGAGAGGGATCAGGGAGCATATATATATGTATGACACACAGTAACTAGTAGTACATACATATAAAATAGAAAGCATTAATCTACCTCTCCCAAAGGATGCGCTGCCGGTGGAAATACAAGCTATATATACATCCGAGTCATGGATGCACGGCGGTGGGATGCCGCCGTACGTCAACGGGCCGTCTGGAGGTGCGAGACGGTGCGCCGGAATTGCATTCACACCCGAGGACTTTCGTGTCGGCTGATACGGAGAATTCCGGAGGGGAAGTATTGCTTACATAGGTCAGAACGTATCCCGTTTATCAACATTGTGCCCGTTATCAACATCAGTGTCGCCGGGTTCATCCAAGATCACCAGTGTAATGAATGCGCACACTCTCCATGGGAATGGGTGCTGCGCTTCGGGGTCTTTTTGCCAAAGAGCAAGTTGGGACCACACTAAAAATCGCGGAGAAAAACCCAGAACTACTTCTGCCCGGAAAATCACTATATAAAACTTCCCTCTTTCAAGGTGAGTCTACACACCATCGCTATCATACCAACCAAGCACGTTATTGGCCAAGAAAGTGAGGGCTCTTTGTGTACTTCCACTCTTAGTACGGTACTAGCAAAACCCATGTTCACTTGGGCTGGCAGTTCGGGTTGCCTTTGTACCCATGGTCAATCGTGTTGGCCCTCTACGTTCACGTTCTCGCAACTCCAGTCCCACGTCTCCCAGCCGCTCATCCACCCCCTTCCTCCCGCATCAGCGTGTTACCCACCTTCAGACCCTTCCGGAGGCTGCAATGCAATTTTCGACAATTGGCCCGACGGAAACTGGCGTTCTTCCACGCCTGGTTCAATGCAAGAACCCAATTTCGAGATGTTCATGTCTCAGAACGCACCATCGAGGCATGTTATCGCAACGTGATCATCACAGGCACGTGTGGGCAAGGGAGCGTTCCGGTCATAGGAGTAGATGCACGCGTAGTGGAGGATATACAAGCTGCAGTCAACTTTGCAGTACAACACAGCTTGAAGTTGGTCGTCAAAAATACCGGGTACATCGCTTTCTTCAATCAGTTGTATATGGTAGAGTGAATTTGACTGATTATGCGAATAGTCATGATTACCTTGGGCGTAGCACGGCGCGGGCTGCCTTGGTGGTGTGGACGCACGACATGAGAAACATCACATATAGTTCTGCATTTGTGTCTCGGGGTGCACCGGAGGGTGAGACATATGAAGGCAGGGTTGCTTGAAATTCCCGCTTGATATGCGTTTCTGACTACTTTTTCCGTGTACTAGCTCTGACGCTCAGTGCGGGAGTACAATGACATGAAGCATACGCCGCCGCAGAAAGCCATGATCGCTTGATCGTCGGCGGAAATGCTCTCAATGGTTCTTGGTTCATCGGGTGGATGGTTAGCAGGAGGTGGCCACTTCGTACTATTTCCCTCCTATGGACTCGGTAAGATATGAACAAGTCATTGCGTTCACTGGACTGACATTGTTAACCCGAAGGTGTTGACAACGCGATAGAGATATCCGTCGTCCTCTCCACAGGAGAGTTCTTGACTTCGAACGCCTATCAGCACTCAGATCTCTTCTGGGCTTTACGTGGAGGAGGTGGATCTACCTATGGCATCGTCGCATCCGTCACGTATCACGCCTATCCCTCTATCCCGCTCCAGATCTACACGTTTCAAGCAAACGTCACGATTTCCTCAGTAATGCCAGAGCTCGTCGGAGGGTTCTTGCGCCACCAACCTCAACTTGCAGATATCGGTTGGGGCGGATACGGCTACATATCTGGTCAACAACTGGATTTCTTGTATGTTACACCCAATATGACTAATGAAACAGTGACCGCAACCACGCGGGATTGGAGTAACTACGTGGTCTTTATCCCACCCTTTGGCGTTATCTCAGTGGAACAGACGCTGAATTTTCTTTCGTGGCGCGAGTTGAACTTGTTCGTTCTCAGGACAGGTACCTGAGACGGCATCAATCTGATGATAAGGTCTCGGCTTCTTTCTAGAGACACCATTGCGAACGAGTACTCTGAGGTCGCAGACGTCCTCGTGATCTGTAGTGGCAGCTTCAAGTACGCGGTGCACAGAATCACGGTCTGAAGTTTGGGCCTGATAAAAACTCACATAGCACGGTTGCAGGCGGGAAGGTCGGCCAATTTGGTACCAACTCTTCTGGGCTGATTCCAGCCTGGCGGAATGGAATCACACAAGCCCTCTGTTGGGTGACTTGCGATGATGGGACACCTTCGACAGAAATCCATGGATTGACTGTCCAACTTTAAAGGATGGATCAAAGCCTTGTATGACATCGCACCCAACGATGGCACTTCGGCGAGGTCTGCTCCTTGCGTCTGATTTGGTTGTATGTACGTTCGTTGACCTCGTTTGTCAGGTATCGTTATTCGAGACCGACTGGCAGAATACCTTTTTCGGCTCACGCTATTTGACCCCCAAACGCATCAAAGATAGTTGCGATCCACACAAACTTTTCGTCGTTGCTGAGGGAGTTGGATCTGAGAATTGGAACAAGAATTCCACGTGTCGATTTTGATTGTGGCTTCGTTCCTTCCCAAGCAAGTCATCCTTCGTGGTTATAATGGTTGCTTGCCTGCTTGAACCTCCACATGATGATATGCTCGAAATGCTCCCGGTTATGTACATACCATGGAATTGGTTTGATGAGAATCGGACATACATTCCAATTGCTGCAGTAGCAACCAAAATCTCATATCCACACGTAAGGCCCCATGCACACGAATTCAGACGGCGTACTTGAATACGATGTGACAGATAACAAGGATCCGCCACAGACATTCTTCCGAGCAAATTTTTGGAGAATGAAGCACGACCAGAGTGCAGTCGATGTGAGGTAGTGGCCTCCTGGCTCGTCGAAACCATCTGGGCGCCCGTTGTCTTCCCCGAGGATTGGTGCGGTTTCGGGCCTATGAAAGCTCTCTTCAGGGGGACACGCTACCTGATCGTTTCCATCTGGGGCAGTTTAGTAAGGAATTACCAGTTACTGCCCCGAGCAAGTGCGATATGAGTACAGAGACGACAACTGGGTGTGCACTCGTGACCTCGAGCGGATTGATAGCAGTGCATGGGGGTTGAACTTGAAGATGGGCGGGGAGTAAAGAGCTCCTTGGCTCCCCAGGCCAGGACCAGACGATCAGAAGGGGCCCTTTCCTTTCGAAATACTTGTCGGGGTTTGTTCATTTCCATGCAATCCCGCGTTGGACATGATTTCCAGCGCAGACTGGTCTCTCGCCACGCACGGGTGGCATTCGGCAAACGACACTCAGTTATATTGATCCCTCACCACATATCCGTACGTCTTGTGGGAAGAGAGCAGCCAAGTGACGCATACTAGTAGCTTGATGCATGTCAGCTTGGTGACTTCGCAGCAAAATTTTAGGTCAGTCCATACCCCCTGATGAGCTCCGCGATGAACGGATATAGGAATCAGCCAAGTGGCAACACGAAACACTCACTTAAGACCGACTTGTTGGTTTGTAATTATACCGCATGGAATGACATAAATGAATCCTTTTGGATATCTGAGCATTAGTATTTTTCTTTTGAATCTATCAGTGTCCATTACCCTATGTAGGACCTTACAACGCGTGGTAGGAAAGGGTTCCTGAGCCCTGTGATTTCCTCGACCCCACAAATGCCATTATGCATCAGTATAACGGAGGGCGCAAGTTTACCTCCCGACAGAGGACCAGGAAGGGCCACACCGGCGTTTACGTGTTACTCAGTTCAACATTTGATGACACCCAGGGTGGACACGACGCCAAACAATGCGAAATACCACCAATTACGAACTATCGAGAAGGATGCGTGAAATGATCTGCATGAAAGAAAACGAGAAATTTGTGATATTGTTGCATTGATACAGACTCACGAGGCGAGCATGGATGTCAGGTTTTTCATCCAACGCTCCTGGCTTTGCCGTATGCTTTGCTTCTAAAAGCGAAGAAAAGCGGATAGCTATAGCGTAAGGGTTTTATGTTGGCACGCCATGAAAATAAAAGATTTACTCATGGTCGTAGCAAAGGGTAGCTTAAACATCAAACCGAGCTTCTCAAACATCACAGACATTAAGCATGGTTGTGACGACCCCTGTACGCCAGGTTAACATGCGCAGCGCAAAAATCCGGTGTGAAACTCATTGTAAAATAGCACGAGTCCAATGATATTCATCTAATAAAGAAGTCGATTTTCGTAACCACAGGATAAACTGAATAACACATGCACGCGATTTGGTTCAAGTCAAACGTGAGGATCGACCGTCCTATTACATCTGTTCGTGCCTGCCTTGAAATACTGCTCTTTTTTCACACTCACCGCCCCGTGGACGTGACTTTCGTGATCGGGTGGTCAATGCTGCATCAAGAGTAAAGAATTCGACATACTCAGATAATTGTGCAATTACTACCAGACTACTTTGAGAAGCATACGACTGATCGAGAAGCACCTACACTCACCTGCACTTTCAGGCTACAGCCAAGCGATCCTGGAGAAATACAATAGGGCCTGAAACATCTCAAGCGAGTAGTCAGTCTTTGTACATGCATCTCGACCTCTCAGAAAAAAAGTACACAGATGCCTAGGGGAAGAAGCGATGATGTGTCTGCGTAACTTACCTGGGTGGAGTGAATATCAACATCCTCGGTTTCGACTATGCACTACGAACCTTGGCATGGCTCGCTGTACACCAATGCACTCATTGGTGGACATGTGTGTCAGTTTGGTGTGTCAGAGTCCTGAACAAACGATTCGGAGAGCGCCGGGGAGGGAGAGGTTGGGCCAGGCCAGGATGAATTCACGGTATTTTTCATATTAAAAGGCGTGAGTCGGGGGAGTGATCGAGGCGGCGCAGGGGTGATCTTATGGCCACCGTGTAAGGCCCAGATGACCAGAAACAACACATCTGATCCTGTGGTGCCAGCTGTGGTGAAATCAGAGGTGAAGGTCGACCTGGGTGACGAACTTGACGCGTTGGCGGTCGGCGAGAGTGGAGACGAGGACTGGAAGTGGATTTGATGCTAGTGAAGGGAGCGTGTCAGCAACGCCTGAGAGTAGGCTGCAGATCCCCACAGTACGACATGAGCCCTCTCGTCGGAATTAATCTGCTTGAGAGATTCTGGATTCTGGACGTCAGCTCCAGTGGGCGTTGCCAATTCTTCCCTTCCAAACTATGAATGAACACAATCAGAATCCGTATAACGGCTAGCGCAACAGTTGATCCACGAAGAATGCTCTGAAACTTTTGATAGGGATTCCTACAAGATCGCATTCATGCTCCTCTGGCAGAGCTTCATCGTTGGCGATTCTACCCTTTATATGCTTCTCCCTGCTTGAAGTTTGAAAGGGGTCGTTGGTGATGATTTGCCAATGAGGAATTCTGGGCACTTCCGAATAGGAAGGATAGCTTTGCTGCCGGCAGCGGACATTCGGAGGACAATACATGCGAATGATTGGGCGATGGATGCTAGGCAAGACACTCGTAGGACAGCGTATGAGTGAAGTTGCGTACTCGGAAGTCGGCGGTTAACAGTGGATGAGCTGCATGGTCCTGCAGTGAACGAACAAATAGGACTCTAATAGACTCTCTTGAACAGCGATTTGCGAGCCACCAGGGCTCGAGAACTACCCAACATGACGCCATTTGCGTAGTCAACATGCTCAACTCATCGGAGAACGTCCAGGGATCACGAACAAACGCAGCGGCAACCTCAAAATCTCAGTGGCAAGACTTCAGATTTTAACCTGAAGGGACAGACGCTGGCGTGGGATGCCCTGCCAACCATCCAAGCTTGACTTGGCACGCCACTGTCTGTCAAATGTAATTGGCTTGATGGATGTGATGTTGACCACATTTTTTCACCGCCACAATTAAAGTGTCCGTAACCGAGGATTCTTATAACACAGCTATGTTCCTCAAACCTGGCCAGAGTCTCACTGACAGTGAGATCCTTCCCAGTGGAGCCAGGAATTTGGCTATTATCACTCCCGGGCAGCAAATCCTTGTTTCTGCTTGAACAGCCAACCTAGTTCTTCCCAAGTTTGCTTTCTACCTCAAGACCATGAAATAACATGCTCCATGGGGTTATTTAAGCGATCCTGCCAGTGGATGCAGCGGATCTCGGTCAACGTTTATGCTGTGTGGCCAAGCCAGCCTCATGATCAGGCACCAGGTTTGGGGTAACATTAGTAAGTTAGCCTTTCACCTGCCAGGAACGCGTTCAGCCTGACCGCACCAGATTATCAGAAGCTTAGAACCTGGCTTCCCCTCCAATATTATGCATCGACTCGCTAGTCATTGGTTGCCTAGTTCCACGTCCGACAGTGAGAAGGGTTCCAAACGAGGATATTTAACTCGGGATGGACATTTCGCTGAGCGCCTGGACGACATGGGCGGCCTTTCAAATAGATAGGCGAGCGGATTATGAGGGCGATGCGACCCTGTTGGGTCTAGGGAAGCGCGGGGTGCGTTCCTAGAGAAAAAGTTTGTGATCGTTCTCGTGTAGTCCCAGGTTGGACTCATCATTTTCAATGCGGATCGGTTTCTCACCATGTGAGTGACATTCGATGAGCAATACTGTACCATTTCATTGAATCCGTCGGCCCCTCTCACGCGTGACATTTGTGACCAAAAAACCAATTCGTCATTACCGTCTCGACAAATGGCCGTGTGACACGTGACAGACGAATTCAGTGAAATGGTACTTACAGTATTAAGTAGATACTTATGTCGGAAATTTTACATACTTATTGATGCGCACAGCGTGCAGTGTGGCAGTAACTGCCGTCGGTTGGTTCATATAAAGCGGTGTTATGGAAGCTCTTCCGTTTCGATCCAAGGATGGCTTGCAAGGGGTCGCAGGTGCGTTTGAACCTTGGTAGGTCGTGGGAAATTCAGGGTTGTCTGGCCGAACATGAGCAACGACTAACAACAGCGTTCAGCATTGCGAGCCCTGTTAAGCACTGTGAACGTCATTGGGTTTGCCACGACGTAGAATTTCACCGGCGTCCGACATTCGCTCGTAGCATGAACGATCATGATCCTCGAAGCCGTTCTGTAAATCCTCAGTCCAGGAAGAACCCCAGGTTCCGAGGGGCCAGAACTGGATTCAGACTCTGATATTGTGTCCAGGAACACTTGTGGAAGATCCGGGTTCATTGGGCCTACTCTGGTAACCCGCATCTCGCTTCTGTGATCTTCTCCTCGAGGGTCACCAGACTTCAATTGAACAGCATTGCGACAGGGACGCTCCAGTCCTATGATGTAAATACCCGAGTACTGCCATGCTCCACCAGAGAGGGATTTCGTTACTTACGAAATGTGCAAGTTACGACTCGGATGTCTCTGGAGCATCGCCACAAATCCATCATGCCGACTAGACTATAAAAGTGGCCTATGTCAAACTATGCATTCCGTCGTCCCTTTCTTCCCTGTGCACGATCTACACTAGCCAATATGCGCCTCGTTCAGTTGACGTCCGCCGTTTCGCTCGCTGTATTGGTTGCCGCGATGCCACACAATGCAAGGCAGAGGAATGGCTTGGCGATCCCCGTCGCCAAACGTTCATCGATGTTGAATCCCGACAAGAGCGTTAACGTCGAGGCACTCGATGCCGAGCTGACAGCGATTAAGGCGTACGTCGCCTTCATTCTTCACTTCGAATTGACGCAGAGGTCCGTGCAGGAGGATGGGCCGTG
This sequence comes from Pulveroboletus cf. aberrans, assembly GCA_038094155.1. Taxonomy (NCBI): domain Eukaryota; kingdom Fungi; phylum Basidiomycota; class Agaricomycetes; order Boletales; family Boletaceae; genus Pulveroboletus; species Pulveroboletus cf. aberrans. Next base: position 11,211 of record JBBPTO010002020.1, read on the forward strand.
GTCTCGACGTTTACGAAAGGAATATGGGAGTTCCGCACCCTGCCGCTTCGAAACGGGTTTACAAGCGGGATTCGGAGCACAAGACCGGAGCCCTCGACCTGACTGTCTTTAGGCACCAGGTGTGGTATGCTAACATTTCTGTAGGGACCCCGCCAAGCGACTTCACTGGTGAGGTTTCTTACGTTGGTAATGAACGTACGGCTGATTGGTTTTCCAGTGCAATTTGATGCTGGCATGGGGTATTTCACCATTCTCCCACGTTAGCGAGTCTACTAACGGGGTATTAGTGATATTTATTTGCCTGGACCTAACTGTACTTCATATTGTGACGGCCACAAGATTTACAATCCTCAGGATTCCCATACCGCCCGGGACTTGAACGAGACTTTCTTCCTTTCTCATGGCCAAGGGACCAGGATCCATGGTGATGTGTACACAGACAGGGTCACCGTTGCTGACCTCACGGTAATGTCTAACCTGTTCGACGTGACGATGTCTGATGGCAGAGCAGGCAAGAAAGCAACCTATTGGTGTTGCCACGAGTTACTCTCCCAACCTTACGGTTAGCTCCTTCGCCCCTGATGGCTTTTTGGGAATGGGGTTCCAGGCTCTTTCTGCTTTCAATTCCTCTCCCTGGTTCCAGACGCTCGTCAGCGAGCATCAGGTGGATGAACCCGCATTTTCGTTCAAAATTACACAGGGGACCGATTCAGAATTGTATCTCGGCGGAGCAAATTCAGAGTTGTACACCGGCGATTTTACCTATATTCCTGTTACGCGCGAAGTGAGTCGAAGTAAGGTGTATCCTTGATTCCGCTAACGATGGTTCTCCAGGCTTGGTGGGAAGTTAACATGGACAGTATCCAGAGTAACGGACAAACAGTCAAAACTAACATTGATTCCATCATCGACACTGGCACTGCCCTCACCGTCCTCCCCGTCGCGGATGCTAACGCCTTGTACGAAGTGATCGGCGGCACGAACGCGTCGAACATCGTCGGAGGAGGATACTTCACTTGTACGTGTGCCGTCCTTTACGTTTTTCGTCACCCGGTTGACGCTTCTCCAGTCCCATGCGACGGCTTTCCAACGATCGAGCTCACGTACGCAGGCAAGCAATTCCTGTATTCCGAAGCGACCATGAATCTCGGGCCGGTGACTGCCAATTCGACCGACTGTCTCAGTGCCATCGTCGGCGTCGACATCGGTTTGTGTGAGTGCCTCGTCATCTC
>JBBPTO010002021.1:0-12437 GCA_038094155.1 Pulveroboletus cf. aberrans
TCTGTATATAAACCCGAGACCTCTGCATGTATTCCTCAGTTCAAATATTGATGTTACTTGATGTTACTTGATGTTACTTGATGTCTCTTGATGTTGCTTGACCTCTTCATTGAAGTCACTCAATGATGTTCTCCCTCCTCTGAACTCCGTCCAATCCCGACGAAGTTTCCCTCTTATCCTTTTCACTATGTTCCCTCCTATCTCCAAAACGAGGACCTGACAGTAGGCAAGGGCGCGACACATAAGTCCTGCGCCAAGTCCTCACCCCCATAACCCCTCATCTCTGCCCCATTCCGCCTTTGTCACCTCCGCATCTCGCTCCATCTCATCTCCATCAGACCTCTGGCCCTTCCTGCATCCTTTCGCCCCAGAGTTGACTGATCCACCTTGGACCTCCATCAGACGAAGCCCCAGAGGAGTTTAGCATCCTGACAGTGACCTAGGCAATAGTGGAGAAGGTTTATGTCAATGGTGACAAGGCTCAGTTTTGGAGTGAATTTCAAGGTTGCATCCACATGGTACAGGCCATTGATATAGGATCTGATGAGAATTGTGTTGAATTTCTTTTGTATGGAGCAGGAAGTGGAGTTTGCTGGAAAAATCCTAGTTATTCACACTTTTGCCAACTTCAGTATGAAGATGAGGAAAAGTGTGAACTTTGGGATGTGTAGGACATCACTGAGTTTTGTTTTGTAGTGTTGGCCTTTTACATTGTTTTGGAGAACCACCATTCTGATTCCAATGGCATTTATTGTGAAATTGTTTCCCAACTTGATTTTTCATGGAGGGGTGAGTGTGGAATATACATGGAACCACTTCTGAGATGAAAATATGTGTGAGGTGGCTCTGGAGTCTATGACAATCAGAGTTTCTGTCATTTGCTTCTTGAATGCAGCATAGGCTTGGATACATTTGTATAAGGCATGGTCTACATGTTTGCTACCTAAATTTATCTGCTCCAGATCTCTGAGCTCCAGTGTCTCCCCCACTTTGTTTGCCTTTTCCTTGTATTTTTCTTTCAGCTCCTCCAGTCAGTGTTTATGTTGTCTATAATCCATCATGTTGTGACTATTCATTTTGTAATACTCACACCATTTTCCTTTTGACTTTTTCTTCTGCTCCATTTTGGTGATGTAAGCAGAGTTGGTGGAGCAGGGTTGAAGTCGGAGTCAGGCCTCCTCAAAGAGGATGTGAGTTTTGATGGCATTGAAAGTTAGTTTGTTTTTCTCCATGGAGTTGATGATGGAGAAGGTGAAAGTATCCCACTCAAGAGTGTGTGGAAGCAAGTTTAGCATGGTGAAGGCAAGCATTTTGTTGTCTATGCTCATTTTCATTGTGCTGAGGTGGAACTCAAGTGTTCAGAGGGAGGTGGTGTGGTCAGAGATGTTGGACTTGCCATCCCATTCAGAGAAAAGGAGTTGTTGGAAAGAATGAAATGTGGAGGTGAGATTCAAGGTTTCATGGAGTGTGACAAGGTGGTTGAAGAGCACTTTGGCCATGGTGTGGTGAGCAGTCTTGATTAGGAGTGCATCACAGATGTGATCCTGAATAGTGCATTGTACTTTTTCATCATGTTCCATCCATTTTCAGACATCTTTAGCGAAGGAGATGACTCTGAAGATGCCCAGAGTGGTAAAGTCTTTTTCACCAGCAGAGCTGGCACTGAGGGCTAAAGGAGGAGATGTGGTGGGACATACATTAGTCTCAAGGGTTACTCTGAGAACCTTTTCACACCAGAGCTTGGAGGTGATGTGGAGTTTCCATATTTGGAAGTTTTCAGGGCCTGTGAGTAGAGGACAGGTAGCAACATTTCCAGAGTTGAACTTGAACATCAGAGATGGACTTGGATGTGTCAGGGTGACGACAGTGTTCTGTGAGTGAGAATGGAGTTGTGTGTTTGACAGTAAGTGTGCTAGTGTGCTAGTGTATGCTAGCAGGGCTCATAATCTGTCAAGATCTATAAAGTGGGCAAAGATACCCAGTACTCAGCCAGATGGCCAGGAGAGCAATCACAACTGAGGTGAGTTGAAGAGAATAAAGGGATTAAGTAGTGAAATGATATGTGCACATATAACTCTGGTCTGGAGTTAAGTGAGGGTAAGTGAAGTGTATCTGAAATAGTTCAAGATAAGAAAGAAATGGTTCAAGAGAAAAGAAATAAGTCATATGACTTTCAGAAGTTGTATGATGTGTTAAGAAATGGTATGATGCAAGGAGACATATTTCCGAAATGGATAAATGCAACTCCGGTGCAAATAGAGTGGTGAATGTATGAAAAGAGGGCAGAGTACCCTCAGAGTTGTACTGGAGTTGCACTGGAGTTACACTTTGACACTTATGTCAATTGGAGTAAGTTGAAGTTCATCAAAGGATGTGATCTGCTGATATTCTGTGAATTAAACACCAGGTCTTGTGCTCTGTTTATACAGGCAGACCATAGTGACAATACACTATTCATGTTACTAAAAACAAAGGTTGAGTATTAGGCTTGACTCACACATGAGTCAAACCTAATCAAAGTGTAATCTTATCACACTTGTCAAAGGATTGATCACATGATGATCTAAATGCAGTCTTTATGACTCAGCTATGATGTCATTGGTCTAGCTTTTCTAGCTCTGCAACTGCTATGTTGGATTAACCCAGACTCAACCCCACTAATTTCAAATATGTGGAGTGGTTTGACAAATCCTCTGATGTCATTCAACATTATCAACCTTGTTTCAGCTACATCACACACAAGTACATACAGATTCCTGGATGTATTTAAGGGTGATAGATGCAATGATGTAATTAATAACAAGATTCATTTTCCCTTGAGATCAAGCTTCTAAGAAGCTCACAAGGGTTGATCTCATCAATCTCAATCAACCCAAACTTGGTCACAAGAACTTTAGTCTCTGTCTCAGTGAGTATCCTCAGCTCAGCTCTCTTTTCTCTGCCCTGCACAACAGGAGTACTCTTGTATCCTCCTGTTATGATTGTGCCTACCCACAGGTATTTAATTTCCTCTTCATTCTACAAACTCCCTTAGTTGTTTTTGCCACTCCTGGAAAGCAGCTGAGGTGAGCCCCTTTCATTATTATACTCTATAATGTAACTAATCTATGTAGTGGGCAATCTACCCTTTTACTTAGTTTTGATGGTAAGTGACCTTTGAAAGTTACTCACACACAATGATGCTGACTCCATACATTCACAATAGCTCATGCTGGCATTGTTCCCCTGGCATGTTCATTTCTGCATTAGTAATTTTATATCTGTCTAAATCCATTTTATTTGGCTTATTTAGCTTACAGTACATTTGAAACTTAACACAGGTGGAAAATGACAATTATTTATGTTATAAACTGATGTAGATAAACTTTCCTGTTGAGATTCTGTGAGTTGAACACTAGGTCTTGTGCTCTGTTAATGCAGGCAGACCATATGTATAGTATACACCAGCAAATCACTTGGTTATGTTATATAATTGTACAGTGCTGTAACACAGCCACCTTAGGCAGCACTTTTTGGCAGCAAAAGTGGTCTTACATACCAATTTTCATTGTAGAAGACAATATATCTCTCAGATATGACATTGAAGAGGCCTCTTAAGGCCTAAAAATAGACAACTTAATTCTACTTCATTGGGCTTTCTATGGTGCCTTGTCTGAACCTTGTGTGAGGTCCATCTGAACTTCTCTAATGCCACTTAGGTGGCCCCTTATCTGCAAAAAAAAGACATTCTATTGTAGCTGAAGATATTTCACATAGACTACACAGTGGTTTATAGCAACTCTACACCCTCTATGTGATTCATGTAGCACACTGTAGTGACAGGCATCACATGATATAATATGTAGACTACATAGGAACATCACATAATATATAGGCTATATGTCCACCAAAAATTGTATAACTGACTATTATATAATGTACTGGCTGAAATGAGTCACAGAGTAGCAATCAGTCCCATGATTCAACAAGCTACACTAGGCAAACAATAATGAACACTGGCAGATTGTATACTTTTAAGCAATGCATTCTTTATGTACATGTCAGTGCCTAGAATAATTGCTCATTGTCTATCCATTTGAGAACAACAACTGTGCACATACTTTGAGGCTATCATAGCATATATCATATGTCAGCAGTTCAGAAATGAGAGTAAAAAAGGGAGAAACATGTATCAGAGCCTTCTGCTTGAGATGGACCAACAGTCTGTCAATAGTTTGTAACTGAGCATTGACAGGTCTGGAATATGTGTCTGATTCCATAGGCATTCAATGAGAGGGCAGGTGATAGTGGGTAAAAATGCTGCTGTGTGGTGGCATCAATGGAATGGCATGCAAAGGCATTAGCCAGATGGTGGGGTTGGTGGGAAGGTGGCAGTAAATGAGAGAATCAGTGACAATGGGTGAGGGTGCTGCTGTATGGTGGCATTGATAGAAGTGCAGACAAGATGGTGGCACTGATGATAGGGTGTGTGAGGGTGTTAGCAGGTGGTGGCATTGATGGGGCACCAGCTGGGTAGTGGGTTTAGTGGGAAGCCATGTGAGGGGGCTGCTGTGTGGTGGAAGTATGTGGATGATGGGGACAGCAAGAGGGTGGCAATGGATGGTGGGTTGACAGGAGGGTGTGCAAAGCATCAACTAGGCAATGGAATTAATGGATGACATGCAAGAGTGCTGCTGAGTGGTGGGGTCAATGAGAGTGTCATTGAGTAATGGAATCAACAGGAAAGTGGGTAATGTGATAGGGCTGATAAGAGAGGGTGTGTAGGGGTGCCGCTGGGAGGTGGGGATGACAGAAGAGAACACAAGGTGATGGTCAGAACAGAAAGGCAGGCAGTGTGCCAGTGGGTGAATGGCACATGAGAGTGCCACTGGGTGATGGGGGGATGGGAGAACATGCAAGGTGGTGGGGATGATGGGAGGGCATGCACAAGTAATGGGATTGATGTGCCAGCAGGTAGTGGGATTAATGGTAGAGTGTGTGAGAATACCAGCCAGGTGGTGAAATCAACAGTGGTGTGCAAGGGCATTGCTGAGTGTTGGGGCCACCATCAACTAATGAGATTGACAAAGGAGCAGGGAGAGTAATGAGGCTAGTGAGAGAGGATGCAGGAGATGAGGAGAAGGATGAGAAGGCAGACAGGGGTGTGAGAATGTCAAAATCTGTGGCACCTATGCATATTGCTTGAAGGAATAATTCAGGTACCTGTTGAGATAAAACTCATTTTTGGCAGTCAACAAATGATTATTGACCCACTCTGGATTAAAAACTCCACTGCTGAACCTGGAAATCAAATGACACACTTGGTAAATGGATGTTACAGAGATGATTGCTGCATTTGAGAGCTGCTGCCTTGTTGAATGGCTGACAGAAACATTTGCATGGTGTTATTGAAGGTGAGAAATGGTTTGAACCAATGAATGTAAGCCAATGGATGTGAGTAGTTGCTGAGGTGGGCTGGAGGTTTGAAATATTGACAACACAAATCCCTAAACTACATGTTCAGCATGCATCAAGAACTTGGTGCATTGACTTACCATGCAGCCTACCTCACTGATGTGATTGCTCATCATCTACTATGAGTATAGTGTCGAACCTTGCTGGTGTGGAAGGCTTGCAGATGTCATTTAAGTGCTCTGAGTAAGCTTGAACTCTTGCTGTGTGTCAAACGTATGCCAGAAGGGGGTGAGTACAACTATGGAGTAACTCTGAAGGTGGCAGAGTTGTGAGGGCTCAGATGAGACTTGGCTACACTGTATGTGGTGTGCCCTTACTTGAGTTCAGTGGTCTCAAATGTATGGAGAGATGGAGAAGAGAGATACTGGAAATTGAGGGTTGGAGGTCAGAGTGAGTCTTCAAGACTTGAGAAGATTCAGAGGAAAGTTAAATCAATGGTATGTACAGCATGGAGGTACAGTATATATACTATGGAGGAGCATTGAATTTGTAATGGGGTCATAATGTATGAGTAAGAGTTGGAGATCAGGAATCTATGAACTGGAGCTGTGTACTGGTGTAAAACCTTGGAATGAAGTCCTAAGCGAAAGTGTAGGGTGTGAGTGTAGTTCTTGACCCAAGTGGATTGCAAAGAGAGGAAAAGAAAATGAAGAGAACTGTGTAGGATGGCTCACTGAGTGTCCACAGAATGCTAGAAAACTGAGTCTAGCCTTTCCCTGTTTGGTAGGGCTAGGAAACCAACTATGGTGTTGCAGGACTTGAGGACAGGACAGGAGGAAATGGAAGGAGAACTGAACTTCTGGCTTAGAAGTGATGGTAGATGGATTGTATGATGGTGGTGGTAAGGTGCAGTGACCTTCAAAACCATTGCAATGTTTAACCTCAACACAGTACATGAAGCATTCTGCAATAATGAATTCCACTTAGCTTTGGTGAAACTAGACAGAGTACAGACACTTGGATACAAATGGATCTCAGGATCATGTAATTTGACCCAGAGGCTATGAAGATATGACCATATTAAATCAGCAATACCATTGCAACAGTTTTGCACCTTTTAACAGATAAAGCAGAATTACATTGATATTTGGTTTCAATTACAAAGATACACATATAAACTGTTTTTTTACCAATCTCTTATCAACTTCTTTTATTTCTCACGCCTCTGGTATGTTATTTTGGCTCTTCCACTCTCATTTCTAATGAATACCTTTCGCAAAATTGGGTACACAATGTACTATATGTATTCCAGAACAATAGATACTTGCCCTGACAATATACATACTGATTAGACCGCTTCAAAACATAGGAGGAAATATAACATATCACAATGGTACATCTCAAGGAATGTCCCAATGCCTCTAAGATCCTGATATGTTGTAGACACCATTATGTGCTACATGTATCCCATCAATTAATGAATGGATGGTGTGCAATTTTAGGGGTTAGGGAGAGAAGGATATGCTTTTCTTCATATCATACAAGGAGCTCCTTTGGACTGTTGATGTTATTAAATGCTAGATACACATGTATACCACTTGTGATTAAATTTTCAGACTGGCATTCAAATATCGGACGCTTTTTTGGTTTTATATCCATGTACAGATATCTACTGATATACAGCAAAGAATAATATAATTAGCAGTATTAAATGTAATTACACACATATTATACTATTCTAATTGATAATAAGAGCATTTGATGCAGGGGGAATGAATGGTGAAGCAAAATAAAAAAGGGGATGTGTGTTTCAACAGAATGCCCAAAAATGGACATGTTTTGGTTGTTAAGAAATTGCCGGCAGCATGTCCGCTTTCAGTGCTTACATAATCTTGTTGACAGTTTGCGCGTGCACCGGCGCAGTTCACAATATGCGGGACGGCACTCTTAGTCAGCAAGGAGTAAATGGCATTGATGGTGACCGGTGTCCGACACTCGTCGGTGGTCTAAATTTGGTATACTTCTCGCGAAATGGAGCGCGATGCTCTGGCTTTCCAAATGAATGAGAACGCGGCGCGTCAACAAGGAAAGCGCGGCGGGAATAAAACTGCATTTGTAACACCATAGCTGCGACCTCTCTTGCAGATAAACGGGTCGTGCGCTGCCACGTCTTGCTTACTACTCGAACGATCGTTGATTCAACCTCGCTTTAAAGGTGAGCGACTTCGTCACACCGAGCAACTGCGGCCAGATCGGAAGCTGCTACACGAACGGTAAACCCACCTCTCTACTCCTTTCCAAAGTGGTATGCTGAGACGGGTATGCGTTCGACCCTAGGTTGTCAAGGCACATTCATCCTCCTGGACGATACCACAGGCCATGCACCGCCGGCACCCGGCAGGGATGCCCTTGCTCCAAGTGCATAGATCAATTCGGTATTCTTTGTGGGTGGAGCGGCTGCGGCGCGATATATAAAATCCGCCCCGCTACCGATCCTGAGACTGGAACCTGAGGCTCAGGCTCGGACGCGCCGCAATGGTACTGTGGTGAAGGGATATACCGTGGTTGCGTTTGTCAAATGTATACATGATGAGAAAGATCTTCACTTCTAACAAGGACTCTCGATTCGCGTACTGCGGTACGGTACCTACATGTAACGAAATATGCGCCAGCATCTCGAAACATTCACGACAGCAATGGAAGGTCGAGTGTAGTACTCCATCACCCCTCGTTCGAGGCGCGCCTCTACACGACCGGGATCACGATTCACTACCGTGAACCAGACGTCTTGGATCAGATTCGACGTCCCATGACCACCCCCCTGAATCGGCCCACCCTGTTTCCCGTCCCCGCCCACCAGCGGTCGCGCATCCACGTCCGAAAACGGCGACATCTGCACCACGTCGGTCAGATCCACCGGTCGCGTGGAGAAAAAGATCTTCAGATAGGCCACGTCCACGTCCTGGCCGTCCTCCAACGAGAATCCGAGCGGCGCCGTACCGCCAGACCCATATCCTAGCGTGATCATCCCGTTTCGCTTCAACGGTGGTTCGGGATCGCCCGCACTCGACTGTATGTGACACGGGACTGGGTGCCATGTCAGTCACAGTCAAATCGACCGACGATCGGACGGCACTCACCGATGCTCAAACTCGTGTTGTTGAACAAGAATGCGTTCAGGTACAAGCCTCTCGGTGCATCGTTCTTGATTTCGATCCCGTAAAACGCTTTCGGCTCCACGACGAAATCGACGACGTCGGAGACATCCGGAGTTGGACCCTTCCCCGTCGACACCACTTGTTGTTTGCAATCACATTTCGGCCGAGACGGAACAGGCGCTCGAACTACAAATTATCACCACGGTTTGATCGCTAGACGGAACATGGAGTTCGGTGAGCGCGCGAACAGGAAACTAAACTTCTGAATTTGTTTACAGGTTTAGAACACCATTTAGGCCCGTACAAAATATTGATCCATCTGTTGTGTGTACACTGCTTGATAGCGCCCCCGCCAAAACTCGCACCTATTCAACCACATCCATTTCTTCCTCCAACACTGCTCCGCCATCGGCGACCTCGCGACCGGTCGTGGAATCAAGGAACTCCTGCAGGGAAACGTTGCAGTTGGCGAAACAATACGATGTATTATTCGCAACCTACCTTGTACTCGAAATTTTCCCACAAGTGTGAGTCGGGTGTCATAGCGATGCGCCCCACTCGTAAGTTGCGACCCGATCTATCCCTCAAATTTCTGGCGTATTTCTTGGCGACTCGTCCAATCTTGCCGTTGTCGTCGCCTAGGAATAAGATCTCCCACGGCAAGTTACGCTTGGCACTATTCATCCCGTCCCAAATTTTGTCCACACCAGCCTGAGGGGTGCCATGGCCACTGCTGATAGTCATCTGGATCAGCAATATGCGATCCTGGAGGACCAACACCGCATCAATGCCAGGAAAGTTGTCCGAGTCTGGATTCCAGTAGAAAGGGGGGAGCGAGGTCAGATCCGTGGTGTTGCGACGTGTTACTAAGTCTCTGGGGATGGGGATCGCCTCGGATGATCCATTGTTGGTCCAGACGACCGTGATAGGTTTCCGAGCTCGGGCCAAGTGGGAATTGAAGAACTTCTCAAACATCCATCCCGCGGCTATGCGAGCCTTGGGGTGTGAGGCGAGGGCATCGAAAAACTCGGCTTGGTCGTAAGCATTCATTCCCTTGCACATATCCGCTAGCAAGGCCATGATCCAGCGAGTAGGGATGCATGCAGAGATGGATGTACGACGTTTGACGCCCCCGTCCATGAAGGGGACTGCGAAAAAAGCATAAGAAGCGCCCTGGGAGAGCGGAGCATCCCCTTGTTCGACTGACGCCAAGACATTATTTGTGTTCTGGACGGCGCGAAGACAAGCGTTGGTGACTTCTTTTTGATGAGATTTCTCGTTAGAAGGGTCAAGATATAGGTCATCTAGAAAGCGAGGAACATTGCCCCACTTCCTAGCAAAGTTTGTCATTATCACGGGGTCATATCCGCAGAGAACGCTGAAGATTACAATTAGCTTGGCTTACGTGACAATGAACAGTAGAACACACGCGAGATTTTCAATCTCCTGGGTGGATGGGAGATCCATGACATACCGTTTCACCTTTGCTTCCTTTGTCCACGAGTGCCATCGTGAATAGACAGGGGAGGTTGTTTGGAAGATGCGAATGCCATTTGCTGTTGTGAACGCATCTATGGGGATATGAACCTGAGAATTGGAGTCTGAAAACCCCCATACTCCAGGATGTTGTTCCAATGGAAATTTATTACCAGATCCATAGGGGATGACGTCGTCTTTAGTGAACAGGACATAGGCATTTTGGGAGTCATTCAACCTGACTTGCACGGCCACCGGCTGTTTGTGGCGAAGCCGATGGACGACGGCATAGGCAATGAAGGAAGACTTGCCTGTAGGTGGATCAGCAATAGTGATGTGATATAACATGATTTCATACCGATGCCAGGTTGCCCGATGATGCAGGCGCCCTTCTTGTAGGTAATGCCCCCACGCTCAAACGTTTTGATGGCTTCGCGATACTCTTGGAAAACAAGCAGCTTGTGGAAGTTGACCAATGGGTCGCAGATTGACTGCACTGCTGGGAGATGGTCCCCAAAGTCGAGGAACTCTGCTTCACGGAATTGCGAGCCAGTGGCGGGTTGATTGTCGACGGTTACTTGAAGGATCTTTCTGAAAGCAGAGTCATTCCCCCATGCTTTCTTTCGAAACTCGCGAAGCAAATCGAGTACGCGCTGTGAATCTTTGGTGAGGCCCAATGACTCAGACATGGCAGTGGGTACAACTTGATCAGAGGAGACTCCTCGCGGTGCTGACTTAACTTAGGGGCGGCCTAAGCTGGCCTATGTTGGGTATCAAGCCGGCGATAAGCCGAGCTTAGTAGACGCCTCGCCTTCGCCAGCCACATTGTTGCCACCTCCTCATTTCCAGCTCCGACAGTGAGACATAGGGGTCGAGTGTATTGTGTAACCTCGCCGGGAGGATCGTCTTCTCGTCCGAGCCGAACAGCACGCCGAACTCTAGTCCCGCCTCTGTCGATTCTGTCGAGGCTGCCCTCCTCTTCAATTCAGGCTTTGACGCAAATGTCGGTTCAGTTCCGCAGCCCGGAGATGTCGTTCTGTACGACGCCCACATACATGCATCCATACACGATGGCATGCGTCTGTCTAGGCTCTCTTCGGACTCACTCCGTTCCCTCTCCAAGCCCCTCAACGATCGAGAAGATCTGAAAAAGGGAAAGACCAATATGTTCATCGCCGTCGAGAGTCTGTATAGCATGGACGGCACGATTGCTCCACTCACCCAAATCGTGGAGTATGTGGAGCATCTGTTACCTTTGGGCAATGGGTATATCATCGTCGACGAGGGACATGCCACGGGAATTTATGGACCCAAGGGTCATGGATTAGTCGTCGAGCTGGGATTGGAACAGAGGGTGTTCGCTAGGCTTCATACCTTTGGCAAGGCTCTGGAGGTGAGTGATCTATCGTTTATCCAAAAAACTACATCCAACGTCTTTTGGATAGCTCCGCTCTCTCTTGTCAAAGATTATATGCATATATAGTACGACACTCCCATTGTCAGTATCAATTGTTCGTTCGACCTGGTACCACGGAAACTGTAGGTCATCGTCAGTTTAATTATCTATGCATGCTCAAGATTTCGATTTCTAGCTCTCTACGCACCTACTCTCCGATTGCGCATATTCTGTTGATCTTCTCTGCTCGCAATTGGAGAAATTCCCATCATGTCTGCTTAGCCTCCCGGACTATCTCGCACCTGCAACCTCTAAGGAAGTGGGAGAGTCAATGTCGCGGCCTGCAAAGTTCGCTCTGCCCTGGGACACCGACCCAAACGAATACCTGTCCTCTGCGAGCTCGGCCGCATCGCCGACCCCAATCCCACCCTTTCCGACACCGATAATACCGATACTTACACCAGAGCTACGTGTGCTTTCTGCATTACTTCTCTGCTATGCTGCATCCTCTCCTGATGTGACAACGGACACTTCGTCGTCGTCCTCGCTGGCACCTTTCACTACGTCGTCGAACCCAGCTCTGTGTGTGTCGCTTCACACCAAACCGATCCACCCACCCACCGTCGCCAAAGGGACTGCACGCGTCCGGATCTGTCTCCACGCGGCGCATACGCGCGAGGACGTGGCCCTCCTCGTAGACAGTATCGTCGTATGGGCTGAGGAACGCATGGCGGAGAGACGTCTTGGAAGGAAACGATGGAAAGGACTGGCGCGAGAGGGCGGCGTGGACGCATGGATGGAGGCCAAGTTGTAGTCCTTCGAGCAACCTTCGAGGGGGTTGAGCCTATCGGCCCAGGGCTTGAGAGTTGATATTAAGTGGTTGGCCGTGTGCCATTAATTTATTCGTAATTGCAAATGCTCATGTTTGTGGATTCGCTAGCGGTGTGGCAGGATTGCCGATTGCAAAGGCGTTCGATGCGTTCTACCGCTGGATGTGAATTGGTGCGGCAAGT
>JBBPTO010002022.1:0-12437 GCA_038094155.1 Pulveroboletus cf. aberrans
GTGTTATAGAGGTGGTATGTTGCAGAATGGTAAAGGTGTTAACAGAGAGAGAGGGGGGGGGGAGAAATATAAGATGTCATTTCTTGTCTGAATCACTTCAATGTTGATTCAGTGAATTTTCCAGGAAATGGCAGGGAGTTGTAATGGTTTGACATCAAGCTATGCTCTTGGAAATTGTCAGGCAAGATTTCAGAGGCAGTTGGGAGATCTACATTATCTCAAAGATTAAAAAGGGGATCTGATATGTTTCTCATTGGATTTCAGTTCATGCTAGAGTCAGAAGCTGCAGTAGTGCAAAAGAGCATCTGGTGTGATCTGGTGAAATCAAAGGAAATAAATTATTCTGATTGGCTGAAGAGGTAACAGATGATATTTCAGCTGATTGGTTCCAGTGTTTCTGGTTTGTATGTTATGGGAGTGAAAAATGATTCCTCAGAGAGTTCTAGATTGAGAAAATGGAAAAGTTAAATTTCAAGCTCTTCTCATCAAATATTGGGACTTAGGCTCCTTCTTGACCACTCTTTTGAGTTTTTCATGATTCAAGAGTCTAGGACAACATCCAAGAGAAAAAGAAACAAGGTTCACTTAATCATAGAGCTGGAAAATTGAAGTCCAGACTTCTCTGTGACAGTAGGGCTAAAGATTAACTATGAGAATGCTTGACAATTGCAGGACTTGGCTTGAACAGTGGTGAAAACTGTTATAATACATCTATTTTTCCCTGATTTTTCACTATTTTTTTCACTATTTTTCCATAACTCTTCATGAACAAAGGGGGTCACATGACTCAATGTTACATGTCACAGTCACAGTCACACTACAGTCACAGTCACATGCCACACAGCCAGTCACAGATTGCATGGTCAGTCACATGGCATGCTAACTGATGCACCTGACTAATGCTTCTGTGACATTCCATAACCTTCTATAAATTTCTATGACCTTTCATGGTTATCATACATTGATGACAAGACACAAACATGAACACATATGATCTCTACTATATATACCTGCAAATAGAAAGCTCAAGAACTTCAGATAAGTTCTTGTGGTATTCCCAGTCACAATCCCTTGTCCACTACTCTAAGGCCTATACTAGCTCCCTTGCTGGCATGCACTGTTGGAAACCAGAGTTTTCTTCAGTGACACTCCAACATTCATAGCCATCTCTAGTCCCTATCATGTGCTCTAGTGAATTTGAGATCACTTTGTACTGTCATTCATCCTGAACCAAGTCAATCCAGTAGTTGTCTGAAGGTTAGTTTTTGATTTATCTACTACACTCTGTTTCAATCTGATGTTCCAGACCCCCATTTATGCGCACAGGATACCAATCTGGTCCACCAGACATCAGATTCCTGTGCACTGAAACAATTTCTTGTGCAGCAGATCAGTTGTTTTACTGGATGTTTTCCTTGATTTTTATACATCCTTGTTGTACATTGCTAGGTAACTATCAAAGTACCTTACCACCATCACCATGCAATCCATCTACCATATATCCTAAGCCAGAAAGCCAGTTCCCCTTCCATTTCCTTCACTCTTGTCCTCAAGTCCTGCATACCCACAGTTGGTTTCCTAGCCCTACTGAATAGGGGGAAGCTGGACTCAGTTTCCCAGCATTCTGTGGATGTCAGTGAGCTATCTACACAGTCCTCTTTCTTTTATTTTCCTCTCATTGCAATCTCCTGGATTGAGACCTACACTCACACCCTACACTTTGCTTAGAACTTCATACTGAGGTCTTTAGCTGTTTGACAGTGCTATACAGCACTTTACCTAGCTTGTCTAGTTGTTGGTGCATTCTCTCTTACATTCAGTGTGAGCTGGCAATCCCTATATAGGTGCCTGGTTGGCTTCAGGAACAATAGGAAACATGACTTCAAGACTTTAGAGGATGATCAACAGTGATAGAATTCAATATGCATCAAATTCTGAAGTACAACATTTATATTCTAGGAATACTTGAGACATTGTACATATTAGGGAGTATAGGTAAGGTTAAGTATTTCAGTCAGGAAACTATGAAAACAGAAAAAAGGACAGAATGAGACTTGTTAGATGACTGAGGGTAGCAAGGGAATTAGATCCAGTGAACTTCCATCCACTCTTCAAGCATCCACATATGAAAAGAAATAAACCCAGCACTCACCAGTCATGGATCCTACAAGTATCAGATGGTCAGACATCAGATATAGCACAGACAGTACTCAGATCTTGGAAAAACACATCAGAAACAGCTTCATTGACCCAGGGAAGGACTTGGAAACCTGGAGAAAGAATGAATTGCACCATAGAAGCATATGGTTGCTGTTAAGACCAGGTCATCTTCTGCTCTAACTAGGGATCAGCATAGGTAAACCTGCGGGTATCTGAGCTCATACCCATACCCACACTGCAGATATGGGTACAGGTTTGCATTTGTGCTTGGATACCTATAGCATGTCTATCTGTGGCCAACCAGGCATCATCACCATCATCATCGGGGTTGTGTTGGTCTGTGCATCATTGTAGCACTGTTGTACCCACTCCCATACCAGTGCCTAAACTCACTTAGTCTTTCCAAACTGGCTCTAAGGCCTCTGGTTTGGCCTGGCTTGGCTCAGGCTCAGATGGTGCTCACACATGGACCCAACAGCCCTGTCTTGTCCTTGTCACTGCATCACCTGGACTCATCCCATTATGTGAGTGAAGCAACCACAACATGATGTCAGGATCATGCTGGTGACAACAATGATGGTGTAGAAGCCTGAAGCTCCCTACAGTGACATTCCCACTTTCTCTGAGTATTCATTCATCCTCTGAGTTCCTTCGAAGTTCTCTGCTGTTCCTCCAAGACTTAATAGTCATAGGCCATCTTCTCAAGTTGGAACTCCGACCTCCAGAGGACCAAACCTTAGTTTCTGTGCTCCAGATGAGTCATCCATGATTTGGAGTTGTGATTCCTTATCAGAATATTCCTTTATTTAGTATCTACATTTGTTCCTTTATGTTTCCTTTTGATTCACAGTCTCAGGAATATGTAGACTCAAAAGTTTGTACATAGAACTTAGTTCTACAAGTCAGTTACCACCATCTACCATCAGTTCTAAGTCTCTGAACCTAGTTTCCATCATTTCCCTTCAAATCCAGTCAACTCCAGTCAAGTCCTGCCAAGTTCTGCCAACTTCATAGTTGATTCCTCAGCCCTGCTGAATGGGGAAGATTCAGACTCTCATTTTCCAGCTCTCTCAGGACATCAGTGAGCCATTCTTATTAACCCTCACCCATTTTCTTTCTCTCTTTGCATTCCCCTGGGTTGAGAACTACACTCACACCCTTTTTATTAGCTTAGAAGTTCCACTTTGGAGTTCCTAGGAGTTTTACAATGGTGAGGTGACTGTGGTCACAACTACATCCATGACCCAACAGCGACAGTGACAATGCGGAGGTTTCAGGTGCAACCACAGTGCAGTGGTGATGGCAACACAACTTCAGCCATGGCTGCAATGGAATGGACAGTGCAATAATGATAGGACAGCTGGTGCTATAGCCCCTTTATTCCTGTGCACCCTTGCACCGCTGACCTCACCTCTGTCCTTCCACCATCATGCTGTTATCCTCTCCCTCTCACTGTCATGCCATTGTCCACTTCATGCTCTTGCCACTGACCTTGACCTCCGCCCCCCTCATGCCCCCCCCTCACACCATTATGATGATGATGATGATAACAACACAATAATCACTACAGCATGACTGTTGTCCCATTATTGTCATCATTGTTATCTGAGTTGTCTCATGCCACCCCACTCTTGATCACACATGTCTATGGGTATACTTGCATAGTTTCCTAATGGTACAGCTCATGACCTGCAAAGCCCCAGCCTCAGTTCCAGCCCATGGCCTGTCGAATGTCAAAGCTGGACTGAACCCCACCAAGCCATGTCAGAAAGCCCAGCTTGGGGCTTCAGGCCAGGCCTTGCACAACACTGCTCTCCACATTACTTACTATTCATAGTAGATAATTCCTATTGTTTTTGTCAGGCCCACTTGTAACTAAAACTCAGATTCTCCCACATTTATTGAGTGCTCTGCTTCACACAGTATGAATGTCTCTCTATCTTTGATTTCCTGCTGGGCCATCTCTGGCATTGCCCTGGTGGTTCTAAAGGCCATCATCAGAAAACCGTTGTCATTATGGACAGCCTTCATGAAGATCAAGTGTGTCTGTTACCTACTCCTTTCTATTGTTCTTGTACCTGCAAGCAAGTGTTTAACTCCTCTGTAGGGGTTATCCTGGCTGTGTGGCACTATGGGTCGACCCATTCAGTGCCATTGGTTTTGTGTGAAGTCATACATTCCCTAGGCCTGGCATGTGTGGTTACTGTGGCACAAAATTCTCATGTACAACTCTACTTCTTTCAAGCCACGTCAGCATAGACAAACTGATGTTTTAGATCACAAGAAGCTTCAAACCACATCCTTTGCATTCATCAAGATTTCAACAGCTCAGCTGTACTTTTGGCTATCGGATCCTGAGGCAATAAAGATTTGCAATTGCCTTGGCCTTTTCTGCAGGGCAGGAAATGCATTTTGAGTTCATTGAGTGGAAATAATGTATAGGTGTTTGTATAGATCAGATTGGATTGTCTGGGTGATGCAGCATTAAAATTGAGTTTGACTCAGGAATTAAAGTTTGGGTGGTGAAGATTCATCTCACGGAGATATCCAGGTCATATATAATCATGTTAAAATTAGAGATAGCCCACAGGCATGTGTGGGTATCCATGGGTATGGGTCATGGGTTGATGGATAGGCAATTCACAACCTGTATCCATACCCATACATATCCATATCCATGACCCACCATGGATATCAAGTATTCATGCAGGTGTCTAGCTCTAACTCTGGTATAAGATTGGAGGTTGTAGAGAAGTTGTATTGAAGATGGTCAGAGATCTGGAGGATCATGTCCAGAGGGATGAAGGCTGAATATACTGTTAAGACTTGGTCATTCTTTGCTCCAACTCTGGCTGGAGATCAGAGGTCAAAGGGCAAGTCATTGTATCTCCAAGGTGGAGTTACATTGAAGATGGTCAGACATCCAAAGGGTCACATTCAGAGGGGTGGAGGCTTGGCACAGGACTTATGTGTCACACTATTGCACTGTCATGGCCTTCTTGGTTAGAGACACATTGAAGGAGATTCTGAAGAGAGACCAGAGAATGGTCTAAATTGATATTCAGCCTGAGCTATCTACATACATACAGAGTCAGTAGATATATGTGGAGAAAAGTCAGAGGCTGTGTAAATAGGTAAGGTGGAGTGAGAGAAGTCATAACAAGAGCAGTTCATTAGAGCTGTGCTGCACAGCATCAGAGGGAGATACAAAGTGTTGCAACTGCCTCGGGTAGAGAATAGATGTAGCCCATAAGGAGAGTCTAGGATGCTAAGGATGAAGGGAAGCAGGGCAAGCCTCTCTACAAGGACAAAGTATGAAGGTTCTGGAAGAACAAGGCTTTCTGCTTGTTCTATCTCAATGATCTATCATTTTGAGGTGAACAAGAGGTTCCCTTATAACAGCATAACCTCAAGAGTGTTATGAAGTCTCAAAAAGCAAGGAAGTTCCTGATGAGGAACTAAGATGACAGGCTAGGAATGGAGCAAAGACCCAGTGTATTGAGGTACATGAAGGGAAGGTCTAGCTTGGAGATATAAGTACAGAGAAGTGAGTTTATATAGACTAGGATGGAGTCACTGACAAAGCAAGTGAAATCACATAGAATGTGATGGAAATCAGACAATGAGTCAGAGTATCATAGTCAGCAATGAAAAGAAAGAAACATCCAGTTTGGGACTTATACCCTTGCATATGGTAGTGAGAAACAGGGAAAAAGAGGTCGATCGTAACATTATCCCCTTAGTATGTCCGAGACAATGATGAAGGACTAAATATCAATGTAGCACCCTTCTCATGGGGAGCTCATCATGTTGGCCATTTCTTCTGTGGTATATTCTTCATCTTCATCTGACAGTAGATGGTGAGGGGAAGTAGATCATCTAGGTGAAGGAACTGAAATAGGTTGTCCAAAGGTACCTTGTCTGGCATGAGTGGAATGAGTGCCGGGGGTGCGACTGGTGCTGCAACACCTAGATGGTGAGCCTCTTGAGCTGTGAGATGACAGTGGTGATCTTGATGAGAAAGGGGTTGGTTGGCATTGGCAAAAATGGCAGTGCATCTGGAAACGTCCCAGAGCAAAGTTATGACAGATAGGACATTCATAGTCAGGGCAAAAGATCCATTGATGACCAAGATAATGACAGAAGTGGCAAGTTTCTTGGTAGTGAGGGTGTGATGGATGAAGGGAGGTGGCTCATTTATTTCCAGTCCAATGAGCCTCAGCATGTTCAATAGTAGTGAGTTCTGCTGGGGTCAAAAGTTCTGAGAATGCAGAAGGAGTACAGGGTTGCCTGGACTCAGCTAAATCTTTGAGGTAGTGATTGACATCAGTTAAAAAATCTCCCATCTCCAACTGGTGCATCATCATTAAGAGAAGCCCTTTCAGTTTTTCCTGCACATCTCCAAGATGCCAGCCAATATGGAATGCCATCTAGTCTGTCATACCAGGGATGAGAAGGTCTTTGGCCATGAGGGAAAGACATTGGGTCTGGAGAAAGCTTTGATAGAGAGTGTACAGGGGTGAGATGATATCAAGGGGAGGGGAGATGGCAGTGGAGACATGAGGGTCAACCAACCTCTCAGTCATCAGTCAAGATAGTTGTCACCAGGGAGCTCCTGATGAAGATTATGGGCAAATGGCAGGATAGTGACTAAGGTCACCAGTTGAGGAGGGATGGCTGCTACTGCCAGCATGACATGGTGGGGACAGGGGTGATGATGGTGTTCCCAAACTGGAAACAGTGCCTGAGATGATCTGAATAGGCTTGCCATCAGGAAATGAGATGGGGGTCCAGCCAGGGGTGGTCACAGTGGAAGACAGTTTTAAAGTACTGGGGGGAATGGAGGATGGAGATGAAATGGTATCTATGAGGGTGGAGGAAATGGTGACAGGAGACGAGGACATGACTTTATTTTCTAAGAGAGTTTTTGTTTCAAGGTGACGATGTTTTAGGGGAAGCCTAAGATGGAAAAGTGAGAGGGTGACATTTTTTATTACTATTTAAGATGGTCTGTGAATGTTGCAAGTTCCATTTGGGAATCCAGGAGTCTTCTTTGACTCGATATCCTTTCCAATGGATCAGGAACATGTGTGAAGATGGTGCACCACAGTGTTTTAATATTTTCTCTATTTTGTACTCTTTCTCATTCTGTACAATTCCAGTGGAGGTCTTGGGAAGTTCTTGCCATGGATGGTATTTTCTCTATAAGGGGAAAGAAGGAAAGCATGAAACACAGGATGATTTTCCATGCCAGTGGAAGATGGAGTTGATACATGATTGGGGATAGTACCTTCATAATTGTGAGGGTCCTTCCCTCTTGGGCACAAATTTTGGGTTTATGATTGAATAACAGAGGTATTTGGCTTCAAGCCAAACTTTGTCTCCCTTGGAGATAGCATGAAAGAGTGTTTGTTTTGTGACATCATGACTTGACATGCGAGTTCATTGGCTGCAAGGGCTTTGTTCCTCATTGCAGACAGGGATTTCAGATGAAGATCTATGGCAGGAAGTGAGGAGTCTGGAAGAATGACAGGTAGGGTTTGGGGTTTGTAGCCCATCATGAGATAAAATGGTGACTTGCTGGTAACAGAGCAGATGTGGTGGTTGTGTGCAAATTAGGCATAAGTAATCTGGTCTGACCAGGAACCAGAGTTTGCACCACAGAAGATACAAAGATACATTGTAAAGTAGCTAGAAAGCCCAGAATGTGTTTCCTAACAGTGTAAATATGGGTTGTGAGTGGGTTTACTTGACCCAAAAGGGAGCCAAGGGACTAGGAGAAGGTAGTAGACCAATAACCACACACTGTAAAGCTAGAAAATGTGAGTTCAAACCTCCCCATTCAGTAGGGCTGAGAGTCCAACTTTTTGAGTTTAGGTTGGAGTGCTTGACTTGACTTGACTGGCTAGGGTTGTGGCAGAATCAACAGTTTCAATACTTAGAAAAAGAGACTTGTGATCGAGAGAAAGTAGAATTCAATGTGGACTGGGGTCTGAGATAATTTATAGTCTGGGAAAACCCAAGACTTTGTACATATCAGGTCGGTGAAGTAAGTGATGTATGGTAACAACATGGTGTATAGTAGCTGCAGGACTCAGGATGAAGTTCTAAGCAAGAAAATGTAGGGTGCAAGTGTAGGTCTTGACCCAGGGGATTGCAAAGAGAAGGAAAGAGAACTATAAGAATGGCTCACTGGTTGTCCACAGGACACTGGAAAACTGAGTCTGGCTTCCCCCTGTTCAGTAGGGTTAGGAAACCAACTTGGTGGATTGCAGGACTTGAACTGAAGTGAAGGAAATGAATGGAGGACTGGACTTCTGGCTTAGGATAGGTAGTAGATGGATTGCATAGTGATGGTAGGGGAGTTACATCCTAATTTGGGCATACCTGAATGATATATATGTAGCATCAAAGAAGACTACTTGACTCTAAAAGAATGGATCTGGTGTATGAGAAAGTGATCTGATGCATGGGAATCTGATATTCAATGGACTGGATAGGTATCCTGTGTGCATGGGTCCAGGTCTGGTACATCAAATTGAAAGGAAGTGGTAGACAAAGGGTAGATGGATAAAAAACTGACCTTTAGACAACTACTGGATTGACTCAGATCAGGATTGACAGCAGCACAGAGTGGTCTTGAATTGACTAGAGCGCAGGATAGGGGTTACAGGATGACTAGGAATCACTGGATGTCACTGTAGAAAACTACACTTTCCTACAGCAGCATGACAATGGTGACGGTATGTGGTACAAATGAAAGAGAATTACTAAATGTGACAGACCGAGGTGAACCCATGGTCACTTGAGACAGAATCCGATACAACAGAAAGAAACCCAACTTACCAACTCGGATCTGGAGAACTCAGGTCGAACAGACAGGATGGGTTGAATAAACAACACTCGGGTTGGTCTTCCACTTGCTCAGAAATGGAACCTGCACCATATGGGTGACAGAAGGATTGGGAAATGGGGGATTTACATGGTAGGGGACACCAGTCTCCTACAATGTCTCAACTTCCTGGTTGACATCTTCAGTCTCACCATCTGATTGGAGATGGATAAGTGGTGGACAGGGAAAGATTGTAGTTTAAGAGATGATCTAGCTCTTTTGTAAAGGAGATGAATTGTGGGCCTCAGTTAGAGATGATTTTGTTGTAATGACCAAAGTGGAGGAAAACTTTATGAAAAAAGAGGGTAGCAACACCTTCGGCAGTAATGGTTTTCTTAGTGGGGCAGAGAATTACCCCCTTAGTAATCCTATTGTCAACCATGACCAATAGGAAATCAAAACCAGAGGAAGAGGGGAGATCTGTGATAAGATCACACAAGATCTGCTGGAACAGATGTGTACACAAGGATTTAATCAATGTCAGCAGGGAAATAGTGGGGTGGATGTGGCTAGTCCAGGCCACAAAAACTCAGTGGAGATGAGCTGTTGGATTTTCAAGTAGCCAGGATTTCTGACAGTTTCATGATCATGGCAATGAGTGAGTACCTCATGATGGAGGTTATCTGTGGAAGGAACATAGATACGTCCTTTGTACGAAAGGACTCCGTTGGTATACAACCAATTGGAGAGGTGGGAGCAGAATGCAGGGGGTACCTCTACTTGTAGTGCTTGGAGAAATTGGAGGACTAAGGAATCAGAGGATGAGGAGAAGGTGAGTTTGCCTGTGAGTGAGGAGTTGATGAGGTTGATGAAGAGGGAGTCTGGAAGCAGGGTTGTTCCTGCATTGTCTTCTTCATCAATGATGAGATCTGGGTGACAGGAGAGAGCATCCAGGGTGGCTAGCTGGGAACTGTTACAATCATCTAATCTATAGTATATGAACATTCCACATCGCTTTCATGCACTACAATTACTCTAGAAACTCTACATGAAAACCTAGACTCTATAACACAAAAACTCTATGCATGACCCCACAACCCTACCCATACACAAGGTATGACATCATATGCATTCTAGACTACCCTATATTATTCTATGTATTACCCATTACCCTTACCCTTCACCACACCCTTTAAGCTATTCATGTATGATCTTGCATTCTTCCACACCCTTGCACATCAGGCATGTACAAGGCTGATCAAGCTTCCATTTGATCTCTATTATATTAGATATATGCACAGACATCTTAGATTAGTACACCATAGATACAAACACACATGTAGTATATAAAGGCTTGAATAAAATCCACCAAAGGACAGTCTTGTCCTCTTGATGTTTTCTCAGCATCAAAGTCATCAACTCATTTATATCTCTCCTGTCCACTTGGCCCTTGAGCGACCTAGAGCCTTCAGTGGTTCTGAGTTATTTCAGGAATCTGGAACATGCACCATTTTCAGGTCGAAGTCTGCAAGTTTGAGAAGCCATCATGCTTGTCAACAATTCAGATTCTGGGGTTGATGGAAGTATGTCAGGTTCTTATGATTGATGAATGCCTGGATCAGGAAGGGGGAGCCAGAGAGGTAGTGCCTCCAGGCTTTCAGGGCTCAGATAACTGAGGAGTTCATGGTCATAGATATTGTAATTCCTCTCAGCAAGGGAGAATGACTGCAAGAGGTAAGAGCAGAGGTGCCAGTCTCCATTGGCATCAGTCTGGAGTAAGATTGCTTCAGTGATGAACTTCAATGCATTGGTCATGATGGTGATGGGTCAGGACATATCAGAAATATGGAGGACTTTTTTCGAGAGGAAGAGGGCCTTCAATCCTCCAAAAGACTTCTGACATGCAGGGGTATAATTTCAAGTAAGATTCTTCTTCATAAGATCTATCAAGGAACAAGCAATGGAGGAGTAATTATGAATGAATCACTGGTAGAAGTTGGCAAATCCAAGAAAGGAGTGGATGTCTTTGATTTTGGTTGGTGTTGGTCAAGCAGTGATCCCATCAAGCTTGATGGGGTCCATAGCAATCTGTCCAGGTTTAACAATCATCTTGAGGTATTCTACCTCAGAGGTGGGGAAGGTGCACTTTTCAAGTTTCAAGTGCAGGTTCTTGCATCCTTTGCAGGATGTGCTTGATTCACTCTTCATGGAGCCCTGGGTCTGGGGGAGAAGATGAGGAGGTTGTCCATGTAGATGATGAGCCATCCTTTGGTGATCATGTTCCTAAATGAATCATTCATGAATCATTGTAATGTAGCAGGGGAGTTCATGAGCATGAAGAACATAATGAGGGGTTCGAACAGGCCTTTATGCATGATGAAGGCAGCCTTTTATGGGTTGCCATCTTTGATTCTAACATTGTTGTACCCCCATTGAACATCAAACTTAGTGAAGACCTTTATGTCTTTCAACTTGTTGATGAGATCAGAGATGAGGGGGAGGGAGTATGCATTCTGAACAGTGCATTCATTCAGGTAGTGATAGTCTTGGCATGGATGAAGTTTGCCATCCTTCTTTTTGATGATGAAGAAGGGCACTGCTTGGGGGGAATTTGAGGGGCAGGTCTTTCCACAATCAAGGTTTTCTTGGATAAAGTCCTCAGTGACTTTTCTTTCATCTGGGAACAATGAGTAGACTTTCCTGATTTTTGAAACAAAGGAATTGCTGAGGTGAATCTTGTGATCATAGGGTCATGATGGAGAAACATGATTGGATGCTTCCTTTGTGAAGACATCTGAAAACTCAGCATACTCGGAGGGTAGGGTAGTCTTGGGTTTGGCTTTGTCAGCTGTGGCTGCAAGCTTGGTGGTGGTGGTGACTTTATTGATGAACTTCTGATGTCTGATATTGCCACAGGGGGTGTAGTGGGTCCCAAAATGGGCTACTTGGTGGAGGTCTGCATACCTCTTCATGATATTGATGAATTCCAATTCCTTTTCTTTCTGTCATATCCCGTACAACCGAGTCAACTCCAACCTCCGGAACAACTCTGCTACAACCTCCAGTGACATCTCACCAACTCCTAACCTCCGAAACTCCAGACTAATCATAGATATCCTTACGTACTTCCCTTGTTCTCTATTTAGTTTAGCTTCGCCCCTCTGATCCCTCCAACGCTGTGTAGCACAGCTCCGGCCTGTTCCTGGCCCGGAGCACAGCTCTGGCATATGATCTCTCCGACCTCCAACTTACTACATCTACATAGCCTCCGATTTCCTCTGTATATATACTCTGACTTTGTATGTAGATACCTCAGCCTGAATATCACATTAGACCACTCCTCTCAACTTCTCTGGTTCTCTCCAATGCATCTCCGATCAAGAAGGCTGTGACAGTGCAGAGATGTGACACATAAGTCATGCGTCAAGCCTTCACCCCTCCGGAC
>JBBPTO010002023.1:0-12436 GCA_038094155.1 Pulveroboletus cf. aberrans
AAAACAGCGGACTCCAGAGTGTAAGAGTACATTGACCAAATAATAGAAAACAACTATAAGCCACAATGGGAAGACAACACTACAAGTGTTGCTTCTGCTTGTGTAGAGACACAACAACATGATAGAATGTCAGGGAAAGTTGTTGGTATATGGGTAAAGTGATCATGGGGAATCACATGGAACAAGTTTGGGAGTAATAGGAGAAGTGGATCACTAGCAAATTGAGTAAAACTGATGTGAGAGTGAAATCACAAACTATAACATATTCATGATTTGCATCATGTTTATTGTTGTAATTAAGAGACTAGAAATGTGATAGTCAGTGATGTGAGTGAGTTCCTTATTCAAATTATTTGCCTCACTGGTGTCCAGCTGGTCCACCTGATGAAACAAAGAATCCGAGATCTAACACAATAATGACAACAAGCATTGTTATGTAATGTACATCCTCTCATGTTTCAAACTCATCCCACATCAATTACAATCCTATCTGCATCACTCCCCACTAATCCTCCACCATGGTCATGCTCACACTCACCATCACTGAATTTAAGCTTCTCAAGAAAACTGTCATGTCTTGAATCATTCAAGAGACACACAATGTCTCTGCAAAAGAGATACAATACATGCAGGTCAGTACAGGTTCATGTCCTGGTCTATTGCATAACTGGTGTTTCCTTTGCATCAGAGCATGCAGAGTGGTATAACTTACATCACTCAACATGCTGCTGAGAAGGAGCTCACAATGGTTGACTTCTCTTGGCTGGTTTCTCTGGCAGGCATTTATTTCCATTGCACCCAAGTGACTCAAAGAAGGCAAGTGGAACATCAAGGTGAATAATGGTGAGTGTTTCAAACTTTAAACTGAGCATTAAGATTCTAGTCCTTTGTTTTAATGACAATGGTTTCCCAACTGAAAGAGAATTGGAAGAGAATGAGCCTTTCCAGCAGAAAAGACTCCCAGGGTCTCAAGACAGCTGAGGAATCCCAGCAGGAAATTTGAAACCAGGGCAGGTCACTGCCAGCCCAAGTATGTGAATAAATTTCAAATGCAAGCTCATTGTTGTTTCAAGGATTCTGAAATTTCAGGAAGCAAGGCATGTCATGCCCCAAATGTCACATGGATGAAAGCACCTCTAGCAAAGTGCCCATGGCAATCAAGAAATCTAAATCTTTTAGTAAAATTTCACATCAAGCACCTGATTGCACTGCTCAAGAAGATGCCTAACTTGTTGGACAAGGTGGAAATGGTCCAGCTGGTGGTTCACATGATCAACACAGAAGCAGATGCAAAGCTCCTTAACTTCCATATCAGACAGATTGAGAACAATTTGAAGAAGTGTAATGGGGACATTGTCAAGGTGGCATCCTTGCTTCTGAAAACTATTAGATTCATGGATGTACAATTGGCATAGTCACCATTCATATCTGTGCATATATGACTGTGTAACATTTTGTTTCTGAGCTTCTGAGAGATTGCAATACATGAATGATCCCAACCGCTGAGGGTTGCCAGCCAGAAAGAGAACTAAAACTCATCATATAGCATCCCAGGGCTTGGAGAAAACATCAAGCATTACACATCCTTCCACATACACTTCCAGCAAAGATTCTGCTATGAAATGCCATTTGTAACTGTTCAAACCAACTGTCCATCACTATGTAAATGCTCAAAAGCCAGTTTGAAAAACAAATCATGAATACATCCAATGAACTCTTGGCTTCAACACTACAACAATCCATGTCACCCAATTTAAAAGAGATAGAGCAGCAATTACCTGCTAGCTTCTTGAAGAACAGTTCTGACACTGAAAACCAGCTTTCAGTATCAGAATGAGATCAAACTTTCCACTTGAATTAGAATGGAAATTTGAAATATTTAATGCAGCATAAACCTGACTTAGATGCAAATATCTGCAGAAAAATTGTGAGGAAAAAAGACCATGAGCATCATAAGTCATTTCTCATAGAGGAAAGGTGGAAACAACAATTCAGCATTAAAAAGGGCACTTCTAGTGCTTGTGAAGATAGCAGCACAAAAATGTGTATTATTGACTATATGAAGTTTTCAAAAATAAATGACAGATTAACTTCATTCTATTTTGGATTGTGCCATCTGAGCAACTGTGGAGGTAGTTATTGTCCCCTTTAGAAAGGTTGGCACAGTGGAAAAAATGCTTTAAAAAATGCACCTCAACTTCAGCCAGTTGAATCTCCTCAATGCTTTACACAAACTTCATTGGACAAGTGCCAATTGACTCAGAACAAGGAGGAGGAGGTTTGCCAAAGCAACTGATGCAAAATGAACAAGTTTTGAAAATTTCAGCATTTCAAACCTCTGTCATACTCCTGACCTGGTTGCCATTCAGTTAACTCTAAGTGTTATTTGATAGAGTGAGGTAATTGGTGTGTATTTTTACCCTCTTCTGAAGACCTGGCTTTCAAGTCTATTTACTTTGAATAACAATCTATTAATATGTTTTTTATTTTCAAACCTTAAAAATGAGTGTTAAATTTTGGATTGTGAATTGTAGTTAATTTGAAACTACTACTACTACTACTACCACCTCCACTACCACCACTACTACAAGCATGATTACCACTACTGTCACTGCTATTACTACTATATTTTATACTTTATTATATAATTTTGTATCTTATTAATTTACTACAGATAGTTTGCTTCATGTGTATTTATTGTGAAATTCCACAT
Source organism: Pulveroboletus cf. aberrans (assembly GCA_038094155.1). Lineage (NCBI taxonomy): Eukaryota > Fungi > Basidiomycota > Agaricomycetes > Boletales > Boletaceae > Pulveroboletus > Pulveroboletus cf. aberrans. Next base: position 2,714 of record JBBPTO010002023.1, read on the forward strand.
GAATGATTTGTATAAATTATTCACTAGATCAATATAGCTTTTATAAAGAAACTCATCAAATGTTCTGTGTTTGATTCTTATAGCACTGAATGTTATTAATGCAAATATGATGTTACAATTTTATAGTAAGACATGAAAATAACCTTATTTCAGTCCCTCATAGTTCAGCTTTAACACTTGAAATCAAATGCTACTTTCTGTTTGACAGACAAAAAAGGTCTTTTAATTTTAACTACAGCCTTTAACAAAGCAGACTCAAATATGTTTTGATCAATCTAGGAAGAGACAGGACAGAAAAAGGCAGAATTAATAGAATAAGTAGCTTGGACAGCATATTCAATCATTCTAGTGGAATCTGCATAGTTTGCTACCATAATGTTTTGAGAATGTGCCCACTGGAAATAATTGTCAGATAATAGCATTCACCTCTCAAATGACAATGCAGGATACTAGAGGAAATGTCAGTTATGACAGTAAAGAAGGGAAAGCACATCGTATCACAAGGGACCAACAGGCGAAAACCTATTCCTTGAGCTAGTTTGACCCAGCATTTGGGCAACTTTTTCACCACTCACATGGCATCTTCTTCAGCAAAAGAAAGAAGGTAATGGACCAACTTCCCTTTTCCAGCGAATTTGCATATTTGCTCAGGATGCACCCCTCCCATTGTTCAATCAGCATGTTTGTCACTTTTCTGATGTCCTTACCAGCATAGAAGTTCTTGAGGCTGAATTGTAAACCTTGATTGAAAGTGATCACAAAGATGAGCCATAGATACAAATGATCAAAGTGGGTTCAACTGGAGGAGGATGCGATGGAGTGAAAGTATGAAGTACTGTGCCAGCTGTCATTCACCCCAAGGGTGATATGAAGCTCAGATGACTTGAGTCCTGATATGGGACAGGGCATTAGCCCAAAGTCCAATGTACTGTGCCTGCCACCTACCTCATCATCCTCTATCCAACTGTGTCTCCTCTTGCAAGAAGAAGCCAGCAGGGTCTTTGAAGATGGAATGGTAGGGGTTAGGGGCATTCTAGACATTGTTGTCGAGTGGTGCAAAGGGGTGGTTACCCTACAATGCTGGTTTGGTCTTTTCTTTTGTGCATGCATCATGTTCTCTCATTTACAAACAGTCCACAGTGGATACCTACTTTTACATGAGCTTATGAATTGTACCTAAAGGGATAGAAACATGGGGTTACCCAACAAGACATAGTTTAGTCTTTCTGTCATATATGTCAATTAGGTAGCCCTAATCATGTCAGTTTGCCATCACAATCAAATTGCAAGTTCTCAGCAATTTTCTCATGCTAGGTCTACCCTTAGATACATGTATGGCATCCAGTCATACCAACACCATGTGTCCACCTCATGTCTTACACTGTCCCTAGCACTAGATAACATTTCATAAGACTCAACCAATGGCTCATCCAGGGTTGTTCCCTTTCAGGTTTATTCACATCAGTGTATACCTAACCTGCAAGCAATGCTTATGTTCTCAGTTCAAGTAACACTGCATTAATCCCATGTTTCACTTAGACACTCATTTCACTTTTTATGGTAATATCCAATTTCATGTAGCAAATCATTACCTATCAAGATAGGCTATTGCTTGATGGTTCACTGAGGTAAACCAACTACCACAGTAGACTGTAGTACTTACCATTTGCAATTAGACTTCAAGGATATTAATTAGGGAATCACCCCTAACTTAATACACAACTAATGTCCAAGGGGCCTTAGGCAAGCTCAGCTGTAGTGTAGTCAAGATATCTTTTCTATACTCAACCATCAGCAATCAACCCACTCTCCCCACTGCCTTCAGTGAGGACTACCAGTGATTGGTGACATGAGACATGTCACACAATCATGGCAGATCTTTGACTGACTATCTCTGGTCTAGCCATTGGCAATCAACCCACACCCTCCTCTCTCCTTGCTAACATACTAGAGTTATTAGACTCTCTTGAGCAACAATGCCCAGGCCTGTTTCAATGTCTTCTCTGATCAGTACCATCCTGACAATGCAGGCACATCAATGATCAGGTCCAGATCAAGCCAGTCTCAATCAATAACACCACAACATGGTAGGAAGTAGAGAAAGGTTGGTATATTGGTAAAGTGACCATGGAAAATCATATGGAAGACATTTGAAAACAATCTGAGAAGTAGAACAGCAGAAAATTGAGTAAAACTGAAATAAGAGTGAAATCACCAAGTGTAACAGATCATACCATAGTTCACAGTACCCTGGATGTAGCAAAAGAGATGCTTGACTCCATTCCAATGACTTACACCATGAAGCAGGCAAGTTGACTGACTTCAGGGGTGATGTCAGGTTGAGTGGTGCAGGAAAGGAAGTGAAGAGAACCAACAATGGCATTCCCATAGTCAACAGAATGCATCAATGATCAATTCACTATGGTTTTAAATGTCTGATTGTGAGATAGGCATAGACCTGGATTCATTGGAATGCTAACAGGCTTCAAGTCAGCCATTCCGAAGTGAGAGAAGCATATCAGCACAGTAATGTTGCTAGGAGAGTTGAATGGAATGTTTGGAACAATCCTTATTGATTTTGATATTCAATATCTTTGGTAGGTCTCAAATTGTGCACTTTGAAATGCTTATTGAGTTTCTTTAACATATCCTTGATTGCTGTTAGAGACTTTGACACATGTCATATCAGTTACAAAGACAGGCAGAATAATGCAAAGGGCAACTATATAGATATAGACAGCTGCATCAAAGTAGGTCTGTTTGAATCCCATCAACACAAGAATGGTCTGCATCTTGTAATCCTCCCCCCCCCCCCTCCCAATTTCCACCTTGCTTGGTTACATAGAGAGAGTATTGTTTAGCTTGAAAACCACTTCTTTCAGATTTTCTTCTGTGAGACCTGCAGGTTATTCCATATAAACCTCACAATCTAAAATACTTGAAGCAAGATTACTGGTTGAATTCCTGAGCTACAAGACATCCCTTAGAGTGTTCAAAGGTACCATCAATATGATATTTCTATGCAAACATCCACTTAGACCTGATGACAGTTTAGAGACAAGGGTTCAAGTGCCATTGATTTTATGTGCAGCCAGTTCCTCAAGGGCAGCTTGTTGCCATTTGTCAGTGTCATCTCAATGCATGGCATTGGCATATGATTTATGAAGTGATGATAGAGCAACTTTGATAGACAGAGAGAAGTAGGGTAAGTGTTCTCATCATCCTCATCAGAGTCTGCAAATGAACTTGACTTCCACCAAAGGACATTCAGAACCCTATATTTCCACATATATTTTGTATTTCATGAATTGAATGACTTGTTAGATTATAAAGAACTAGTGTGACAAGGATTCCATGAAAACATATAACAGACTTGCACTGCACTTCCAGACAGGATGGAAAGTGTGGAAACCTGGGAATCAGAAGGCCTTTGGAAGCACCAGAAGTATTGCCCACCAGAAGTGAAATGTGTATGAAAGAATAGACATAGCAGAAGCAGAAGCAGAAGGCTACAGATACAGAAGGCTTAGAAGCACAGCTAATTATGAAAAGCTGGACTCGCATGGTCCCATGACTACCAAGAAGTACTTTACATGAATAAATTACATCCTAGGGCTTGAGACACTACCAAACAATATTGTAGGTGTTCAGGAAACATTTCATTCTTAACAGTGTCTAATGGTGGGCAAGGACATCAATGAAGATCAGCAATGCTACTCAGGTGGACTAACTCAAAATGCAACCATTGAAGAGAGGTTGACTGACTAAACTGCTATGGGTCTCCAGATAGGAAACTAGCAGGTCAGTAACACAAAGAAAGAAAGTGAAGGAATGATACATAGGTTTATCCCAGGGGAATTGCAGATACAGGATCAAGGGAATGCAACTGCAGGGCACCTTGATAGTTGATCTAGATGAGCTCCTAATGCTTCAGACATGGCTAACGAGTACAGGACTTGATTTTTCTAGGATCAAGAGAGAAAGAGAAGAGATCCAGATATGACTGGATTGATGAGGACTGAAACTCAGACTCAAACTGAGTGATAGATGATTAATTAATTGTGTGTTGTGTGTGAAATACAATTTTTATAGTCTGGGCACACCCAAGACTAAATATATTAAAGGCCAACAGAGGGGCTAGGACTTTGTGGGTCGACTGAAATGACTAGGATTGGAGTCCACTGTGAGTAACCAAAACAGCGGACTCCAGAGTGTAAGAGTACATTGATCAAATAATAGAAAACAACTATAAGCCACAATGCAAAGACAACACTACAAGTGTTGCTTCTGCTTGTGTAGAGACACAACAACATGATAGAACATCGGGGAAAGTTGGTATATGGGTAAAGTGACCATGGGGAATCGCATGGAACACGTTTGGGAGCGATAGGAGAAGTGGATCACTAGCAAATTGAGTAAAATTGATGTGAGAGCGAAATTACCAACTATAACATCAACTTACCATCTCATTCATCACAGCAGCAGACACAATGGGCTCAGATCAAACTTTTTCAAGTCAAACTTCAAGTTTGAATGCTCTTCTCAATGACAGTGATGCCACTCTCAGTTCAAATTTGAGGTGCACAATAGCAAGCCCATCTGATTCACAGTGAAACCTACTCTGGCCACAATACCAGCAGATAACTTGAATACTGGTAACATCAATCACCAGAATTTAGGCCCTCTAGGTTCAAGTCTGATTCTGAGGCTCATTACTGGTGTAGCTGCCACAACTCAAGGGAGCTGCAGCAGCAATGGAGCATCACCCACAACTGACAGATATTTCAGATGTTCACAAGATGCTGGGAATACCATTATGGCTTTTGTGGTTGAGAAGATATAATCAATTCACACTGCCATAAAATATGGCAATAATTTCACTAGGGGCCAACTCATATTCAACCAAGTGGTTGTTATCAGAACATGACATTGAACAGTTTGGTAATGACAGGTTCAGTGTTTCTACTACAAAGTAACTATATAAAGATATATGATAAATAGAGATACCCTGGCATTCATTGGCAACTGGAAGGTACTGGTTCACCCATATGGTGTAATCTATTGCTATAATCAAGTGTTAGTGAGTAGCCCAACATTCTGTTCCTGTAAGATATTGATTCCAGCAACCAGAAAACTGTTACTGAATTTAACATGCAATGGTTTGATTCAAGCCAACAAATACATGATTTTGAAATTTGGATTACTGTGGCACAGGCACAAGCCAACCCTGACTGGCTATGTATGCAGAACCTGTTTGCCTACCTGACAGTTCAATACAAAATGACATGTATGAATACTACTATGTTGACTTTGTATGGTGGCTCATTGCTTGGAAACAAAGTGTCCTGGGAATACCTCCATGAGTTCTCAGAAAAAATCATTTCCTTTCCATATGTTGATATTTTTCTTAGAACATAAACTTGAAGCTCAATTCTGGAAGCATGTTGAATACTTTCCATTTGAAATATTATTACCTCAGTCAGAAATCCAATCTTTATGCCAGGTGTTTCATTGCCAGTATATTGGTAAGCTCCCTAGTTGAGAAGAATGAGTTCAACCACTCAATTGCTTCCCCAGAGAAAGTGTTACTATGGAGGACTCAGTGGTTGCACCAACATTTGGAAGTCTGGATGCAGCAGAAAGGCTTCAGAACTGCTTCAGTGAAGCTGGTATGTCTGTTTAACATGTTATGATTTAGCTTACATTCATATTTTGCTGTCTCAATCATGTGGGAATACATTGAATAAGTATACTGTTGTCCTGATTGGTGAGGAACTCCCAGTGGCATTTTTTCTTTGGCATAAATAACATCTTTGATATTCAGCTAGGGTTAAATATATACTCTGTAAGTCATGAAAACACTGGTCTTCATTAATAACCTCATGTTTTAAAGGTCACCATCAGTTTTTGCATATGCATGGTTTTCCAGAAGTCTGAGTATCTGTTCTCACTCTCTGAGAATGTTCCAGCCAGTGTTGCAACAAAAGACTCTTATTGAGAGAATTTTCACCTTGTTCTGCCTCCCTGCTGTTGTTGAACATTTGAAAGTCATCTATCTACATTGATGGCATTGTCAATGTGATGGATTTGAAGGTATCTGCAAGTGATATGAACTATCAAGTTAGTAATCAGATGACACTGGTATGTATATATTTCAATTTTGAATTATATTTACATTGGCACATGCTGGTTGTAAGTCTGGGGTTCTTATGGTAGATTGTATCATTATGAGCATTCCAGTTCTTGATACCCTGACTGTCACTAAAACACTCTCTTTAATGTCATTTCTTCTAGGAGCCACTTTCTTTATTCACAGGGTTATTGGCTCAATACCTTGGTGAACAGATGAAGTCTATTGCATTTTCAGTATACTGATTGCATTGCATAACTGAAGCTGTTTCTACAGGAGTTTATACTAGGTGAACATTCCAACACAATCATGGTTATATTTAGCTTACCTGGAATTTTATGGCATAGGCATAAAATGAACATCTACAATGTGTATAATGCATGCACATAAAAAATGGTGAAGGAAAAGGTCATAAATAAATGAGTGAAACAAGTGATTCTGGCATGAAATAACTCTATCATAAACCATTAGAGTTATTCTGGTAGTCTTATTATGAACCATTTCATTTCTAATGCTATTAGAAGTGTTAGAGATTGAAATGGGCTTTAAAAAGTCAAGAAAAATACAGATAAATCTGCAATAAAGCATTGGAATGACTGACTAAGTAATGTTCATAACTTTCTCAATGATGTCATACTGCACACCACTTCCTCTGATGCTAGTAGACTTTCTAGTTTAAGATAGGACTTGTATGAGTTTATTCTATGTTTCTTTGATAAATATATTTTTAACATCAAAACAGGGTATAAATTTAACTGTGTGTATAACAACAAATTCAGTTGCATAGCAGATTACAATATACACAATGTTAATTATCAAAGCCTGTTGTTTTTAGCATTTAAACCAAATTCAGGAATGAAAGACAAATGTTTACTTTGTTCTTTTAGCACTTTGGTTTCATTCAGTAGTGAGGGTTCTTAATGGCAGTGGTAAGGAATTGAATCCTGGGGGCAAATCCAAGCAAAGTGCCCAAGACAAAAATTGACTGTTATATGTAAAAAGCTAAAGAAAAAAGCATGGTTATTATTATATTTATATGAGAGCTGGCAGTAAAACTGCATGTTCATATCAAAAATAGAGGATTTACCAATACTTGATGCATGCAATTTTTATAGAATCTCTATTCCAATCCAGAAATACAACTGATTTTCTATATGGAACACTATAATTTTCATTTTCAACCATAGCTTTAACATGAGCATAGTTATGCTCTGCTGGCTCACAACTGCCAGCATGTTAGATAAGTATATATATTATAATTGATATATACTATCATTTTTTAAGTAACATTTTTGATCCAGTGAAAAATTCATTAGTCCAATAAATTTGTCAAACACATTTGACCACACTCTTCTCATGTTGTTTAGATCAAAGAGCACTTTGCATCTATCACTGATATCTTTTATTCCTGCATGTATTACAAGATCACTTCACAAATCTGGGATATAAACTACATATACATATATTGGCAAGTCATCCAAGCTTTTGCCATGGCTTCTGAGATCATATACTAATCATAGTCCTAGATTCATATATATTTGTTAATATATTTGACAGCCCTAATAAAAGCATAGGCTTATATAACTATTAAATTTCACAACAAGTTCTCTTGGATGTGGAACAGCTTGACTGTTGTTATAGATCTTGTGTCCTTTTTTATAGCAAGGCCATTACCTAATCTTTCATGTTTAGAATATTTATTATCTTTTAAATAGTCTGCTCATTGAATGACTTGGTAAATCTTTTTCTGCAGAAACAATGTTCTAAGCAACATCCAGGAGGACAATCATAAATTAAATATCTTGAAACAGCAGCATAGAGTGGAGGAAAAATATCTGCATCAGAATTCTGAGCAGAAATAAAAGCATCAGTTTGTGAAACATGTCCAAGTTAATTTTCAGTCTTGATCCTTCTTATTTTGATCAGCCAGTTTTGATTCAAAATTCAATGACTTTTTTCCAATTGCATTACAGTTACACTCATGTTTAGGTCACTGAATTAGGAATTTATTTCCCACAATCAGTAGTCAAAGGTAACATGATTGAATATATAGTTGAATCATGCAATCTAACATGCCTGTTAAATTGTGCAACTTAACCCACCAGGAATGTAGTCAAATCACACAATGTGAAAAGACTGAGAAATTGCACAATTTCACAGGCATGTCAGATTATGCAATTTGAAGACATTTTTTCTAACTATGTTAGGGTTTATGATCACTACCAATAGGTAATGTGGTTCAACATATACTTGAATCACACAATTTGACAGGCATGTTACATTGTGTGATTTCAATAAATTTTTTCTGATTGTATTAAGGTTTATGATTACTACTGACATAATATATGTAGTGAAATGGGCAATTCAACAGTAGTGTCAGATTGTGCAATTTAATAACACATAATGTTAACTATTACTATTATGAGATTTAAGATTGATAATGATCCAGGCATCATTCAAGATGTTAAATCATAGCTATGAAAAGTGTGAGCTGTACAAGAAGCAGATGGTAATGGTGTTGATGAATGAGTGAAGGAATGTGTGAAAAGATGGGACTGACTGAAATGGTGATAGGTGAATTCATGAAGGTCAATATGGATATCAGGATGGAAGAGGAGGATGGATCAGAAATGACTAAAGAAAAGGACATGGATGAGGTGAAGGTGGAGAGAAGGAAATGGGTTGTGATGAAGAAAATGAAATAGTTGAAAGTGGAGAATGAAAGATTGAAAGAAAACATAGGTCTAAAAAAGATACTGGATAAGAGAAAGATGAGAGAGTTGATGCATGAATGGAAAGAAGTGGAGTACATGGACAGAATGATAGAGGAGGAGTTTAAATGTCACATATGAGTAAAAATGGGATGATGAAGAGGGAAAAATGGAGACTGACCTGTGAAGCAGATGTCTAGAGTGGATGTGAGTGGGTAAGAAAGAGATGAAGAGAGCCTGACAAAAGGACATGTGACAGGGCTCATGCAACAATAATAAATGGGGAATGTGGACACATTTTCTGTGAGACATGTTTGATAGAAATGTGGGTGGAGTGGTACAAAGTGAGAGGCAGATATGAAATGGGGAGAGAAAGGGCAGGACATATGTTCAAGTGTCCACTGTGTCAATGTGGGATGACATCAATCATGGATCTGAAAGAATACAAGAAGGAGAAGGGACCATTCTATGTGGACAAGATGACAAACCAGATGATTTGTAGGATGGTAAGACAGGGGGAGGAGACAATGAAGAGAGTAGAGAGAGAGATGGAGAAGATGAAGATAGAGAAAGGGACTCACATAAGGACATGGTGGAGGAAATATAAGTGAGTGAGAAACATAGAAGATGGATGAACAATGACATGTGTGAGTGGGAATAGGAATTGCAAGAAAATGATGAAATAGTTCAGAAAATACTGGAGGGTTTTGGAGATGAACAAGCTATTGAGGTGATGAGAGAAGCTGATAAGTTGAGTAGATATCAGGGATGAGAACTCAGGAGGAAGAGATATAGAAGGAGGAAGAATAGAGGGAGGAAGGGAAAGAAATGGAGAGGATATGGAAGAGATAAGAGAGACGATCATATTAAGTGACAGTGAGT
>JBBPTO010002024.1:0-12435 GCA_038094155.1 Pulveroboletus cf. aberrans
CTAGCTATTAGCAAAACTATAGGTAAATGAAGAGAGAGGATCTCACCTCAGCCAGATGCCCAAGAGAGCAATCACAACTGAGGTGAGTCGGAAGGAACAATGGGATTAAGTAGTGAAATGATATGTGCACGCCTAACTCCGGAAAACTCCGGTCCAGAGTTAAGCGAGGATAAGCGAAGTGCATTTGGAATAGCTCAAAATGAAAGAGGAATAGTTCAAGAAAAAGAAATAAGTCGTATTATGGTAAAAAGAAATATGGTGCAATGTGTTAAGGTGTTCCTGGAATGGATAAATTCAACTCCGAAGTGAATGGAGCGGAGGACGCACGAAAAGAGGGCGGAGTACCCTCGGAGTTGTACCAGAGTTATATTTTGACAGAATAGCAATACTTTCTATGATTTTATGTCTTTTTCATAATTGGGTTAGGGTTCTCTTGTGGTTATTTCAAAGAAATAGAGTGTGCTTTACTGCATTTTTATAAACATTAAATGGGGTAAACAAGCAACAAATCAAATGAACATACATGCTTGTAAAGATGCATCTGATATAATGCAACATGCTTTATATGTACCATTGAAAACCCACAATTGGACACTTGTATCCAAATGCAGGTGATTTTGTAGCTAGATATATAACAACATGACTTATATTACCCACAATTTACCACTTATAGCGAATTGCGGGTAAACACACAAATGTTTTGATGGTTACATAATATTACAATCTTTTTGTGATATTAAATTTCAGGAAATGTTCACACATTATAAATGCTAGTCTGATTATAGAATAACAATGACCTCATTGAATGGTATTTAATGAATGAAATCAAACAGCTGATCTTTGATCACCCCATCATGTCTTCCTTCTCTTCTATTGAACAACAAATATCGCAGTGTAGGAGACTCAAGCTTCCTACAGTGACATTCCCACTTCCTCTGAGTATTCGTCCATCCTCCGAGTTCCTCCAAAGTCCTCCACTGCTCCTCTGAGACTTAACAGTCACAGGCCGTCTTCTTGAGTTGGAACTCTGACCTCCGGAGGACTGGACCTTTGTTCCTGTGCTCCAGACGAGTCATCCATGAGTCAGAGTTGTGTTTTCTCATTGGGATATTACCTTATTTAGTGTCTACATTTGTTCCTTGATGTTTCCTTTTGATTCACAGTCTCAGGAATACCCAGACTTAAAAGTTTGTACATAGAACTTAGTTCTACAAGCAAATTACCACCATTCAGCATCAGTTCAAAGTCTCCAAGTTCGATTTTCTTCATTTTCCTTCAACTCCAGTCAAGTCCTGCCAACTCCAGTCAAGTCCTGTCAACTCCATAGTTGATTCCTTAGCCCTACCAAACAGGGAGGAGTCAGACTCTTATTTTCCAGCTCTCTCAGGACATCAGTGAGCCATTCATATTCGCCCTCACCCACTTTCTTTCTCTCTTTGCAATCCCCTGGGTTGAGAACTACACTCGCACCCTTTTCATTAGCTTAGGAGTTCCACTTCGGAGTTCCTAGGAGTTTTACACCGGAATAGGAAAGAAGAGGTCCGAAAGAGAAAAGAGACATTACTGGATATCGAGTCAACTCCGAATAACTCCGGAGTCAGGAGTTGTACTTGGTAGGCAAAAGCTTCAGAGTTGAGTGGAACAGGTCTGGAGTAAGTCGGAGGACCTCGGAGGAGTTATATATTTTGGCAGAGGGAACATCTCCTGGCTCGTCCAGACTTCCGGAGCAATGACTATGGGTTGAAGGAATGTGGGGGGAGCATCTAGGTTCTGTGGAGCACACGCTTGGAGTGAGCGGAGTTGGCGTGATGCATGCTTGGGAGGTAGATGGAGGGATACGCCGTGTGGAGAAACCTTGGAATTCATTGATAGGTTCTAAGGTGCAACAGCGGTTGAAGATGCTAAGGGATTTGTAATGTGTCAGGATGCTAAACTCCTCCAGGGCTTCGTCCGACGGAGGTCCGAGGTATATCAGTCAACTCCAGGGCGAAAGGACACAGGAAGGGCCGGAGGTCCGATGGAGATGGAACGGGACGACAAGCAGAGGTGACAAAGTCGGAACAGGGTGGAGATGAGGGGTTATGGGGGTGAGGACTTGGCGCAGGACTTATGTGTTGCACCCTTGCCTACTGTCGGGTCCTCATTTCAGAGATGGGAAGGACAAGTGAAGAGGATAAAGGAAGGAGGAAAACTTCATTGGGATTAGATGGAGTTCAGAGGAGAGAGAACATCAAGTAACATCAAGAGACATTAAGAGACATCAATATTCAAACTGAGGAATACATGAGGGAAGTATGGAGTTATATACTACAGTATCAGATCGGAGTCCAGAACAGAGAATGGAGGAACCATATGTAAAGGTACATAATGGTCGGAGATCATAGGGTGCCAAGGGGCGATGTACATAGGATGTAAGAATGAAATGTAGCACAGGAAAGATCATAGGAATGGAGCATAGGTCAGAGGAATGGAGGGAACATAAGAGGAAATGAGATCCAGGCCAATCATAATTGGTCCGACGGAGGAAGGGGTTCCGGTATCAGATGTCCGATGGGTGATAGGATGGAGTCCTTCGGAGGAGACCGAAAGTGAGGGAGTCGGAGTCAGAGGTAGCATAGGGGATATTGGAGGGATGATCAGAGGTGTGGAGATTGGGGTTAGGATGGGATATGACATAACAGGAGGACTTAGGGGATGTTGTGCCACAGGCACGAGAGGAATGAGAATGAGAGGTAAAAACAGACATGAGTACAAGGACAGAGACTTGAACAGTATGGAGTTGTGATATACTGTTAGGGCTGTGTGGACAAACTCCAGAGATATTGATAGGACCTTGGCTTCACCTTATGTGGTGCGCCACTATCCAAGTCTCAGGGTTGTGGTCCTGTATTTGTCGGAGAGTTTGGAGGTGTGGAGATGAGTCGGAGTGACTCGGAGAGGAAGAAGGATTACCGTTGGGTTACAATGGGAGTCTGGCATCAAGCTGAGTATTGGAGGACGTCTAGTCTATTTGATATCATGACTGAAGTCGTTACAGAGGGTTTGTACACTATATATACTATGGAGGAATCAAATGAGTAAGTATGTACATATCTGATTGGTAAGACGGAGATCGGAGGAAAGATAACCAGAGCTGTGCTGCACAGGGTCAGGGAAAGGTACAGAGTGTGTGAACTAACTAAATAAGGAACAAGGGAGTCACGTGAGATATCTACAGAGATCCGAAGTTACGAGAGTGCATAATTGGTGAGTTCTCACTAGAGATACAAGCAGAGTTGGTTCTGAAGGGACCGGAGTTGTCACGGATATGACAGCAATGCAGTCTGCAAGGTTTATTAATATTTACAGGCATGATTGGAATGAACACCATGCTGTGTGGGTAGTAAAGCAATACTGCAGCCACAGAGTCATGCCAGCAAGTCTAGCAATTGAGCTTCATAACATCAAGAGTTAGTGCACATCTGAATAGACTCAGAACACTTTGAATTACCCAGTACTAGACTATCCACACAACTTGCTTTTCCTCCTTTCAAGTTCTTGTTTAGCTTCTTACTAATTCTGATATACTTTGGCATGGATGGCATGGACTTGCACTTGTGACACAGCTGGTCACATCACATGATGTTGAATGTTTCTGCATGATGCCAACCTTAGGCATAACAATAAAAGGTTTAATTCTATTAATACATATTTTGAGGCTGGAATCTCACAAGAGCTTGCCAGGTAATCATTGGAGTTTAATTTAGCCTTTATTATGAAGAAGAAGGATGTTGAAACATTTTCAGATAAGATTATTATCAAAACTATGGAGCTTTGAAACAAGATTCAATTAAACATACAGTGATTTAAAAAAGTAAATCAATGTTAATAAGATTAATTAAATGCCAGTGAAAGAAATCAAAGAAGGCCAAATATTTGCAGGAGGAAAAGTAGTCCATACTCTGAGCTTTTCAACACTACTTGAATTATATGATTTAATTATCATGCCATTGAGCTACATAGCTATTTTAAAAGAAATACTTATTTGAGCATGAATTTATTATTTAGTAGATAAGATAAGGATATGACAACTTCTATACTTTGATTCTAACTAATTATCTTTAGCATCAATATTGAAAAGGTTTAAAATGCTGTTGAAGATGTTCAACTTATCAATTGCACCCTCACCTCTTCTATATTATCACAAACTGTTTATAATATTCAGAAGCCTACTTCTTTGAAAAAACTTAAGATATTCAAACTGGACAAGAGTTATCTGATCAGATGAAATGAAGGTTAACAGAATGAACTCAAATGAAAGAAAGTATGTATAAAAAAATGGCATCAAAGCCTTTACAGAGCAGTATGCTTCAGGGAAAGATGAATACTTAGCAATATGTCTTCAAAGTACAGAACAATCTGGTTTCCAGCATGAAAAATTCTAATATTTTTAAGGAAGCAATTATATTTCAATAGAATGATTTCAAGTACTTATTCAAAATAGCCCAAGAATGGTCAATTTTATGAGGTCAAGCTTTGAAATTGGCAATCACATTTTCAGGCCTTAGAGCTATCGAAAATTTTGAATAAATTTTGAAAGGCAAGCTTAATAACTATTTAAGAACAGCCAGAGAAGGATGGAAATTTAGGAGAAGGAATGAGAAGTGACAAATATTGATAAATGGAATTTATTGTTAATGACTTAAAATAAATGGAGTAGATTATTGGAACATTTTTATTTAAGTGAAGCAAAAGCAAACTAGAGCAGAATACTTACAAATGAAAACAATATGAGGTATCATTTGACTGCATTAAAAGGCAAGCATGTTCTACATAATTATACAAAATACATAAGAGGATTAAGAAAAGGAAAATCTGTGTGATATGCTTGCTAGAGCACATGATCAAAAATGAGGCTGTGAAAGAATGAAAGCATATGCTATTATCTTGTGCATTACACACGAGGTCCACAGGATTGAATTAACTGATAAACAAAAGTGAAACCAATATGGAAGAGTAAAAGGGGTTAATAACACCAAATGATCTAGATTATGCTGATCCTCCATGGAGGAAATGTGGGAAAAGATGAAACTGATCAGAGTTGAGGACAAAATCAAACGTGCAAATGCTTTGAGGGCCCTGAGGCCTGTAAGCAATGATTATCATCCAAAGGATGTTTAGTTAATGGGCATGCAGTAAGTTCACCAGCTGAGGCCAGTTTCTGAGAAGCAGAAAGACCAACTAAGGACAGTTATAAAGGGACCATATGGTAAGTCTTTGAATGAATGAGTTAACTGAGAATGAAGTGAAGTAAGCTGAGTAGAATTTAACAATGCCCAAGACAGACCAAATTTTGCTGACTTGAAAATAGTGGGACCACTTGATGTGGCAAGACCTAATCTAACCAAGTTAAAAGATATAATGCCCTTTGCATCTATTAAATTTTAGGCATGTAGATGATGTAAAATAAAATAAAAAAACCATACTATGTTTTTTTGTCCAGGAAGAACCCAGACTATTCTTGTGTGTAAAGAGATATTGACAGAGTGGAGATTCAGTCTCATACATGGCAATGATGAAAGTAGACATCATGATAACAAGAGGAGTTAAATCATTAAGACCTCTATGATTAGTGGATGATGTGGTTGTCCAAGGAGCATTGCGAACCAGATGTGTTGTAATACCAGTGGCCTTGTGTTCTTGCATGTCATGACAGATGTTAGGTACCAATCTGCTAAAAACAATGGCAAAAAGCATTGCAGTTTGATGCAAAATATTTGTGCCATCATAATGATCCCTAACCCACTCATAAACCTGCTTCACATAAAGGCTTTCAGAGTCACTTGAAAATGAAACAGAGCTGAGATTCCATTCTGAAGGAAGAACCTGTTTGTTCAAAATTGTGTGTAGATCTTTTAATGAAAGATCATTAAAGGACCAATCAGATTGTGTGTCATTGGCAATTGCAGCCAGAGTTGCTTTTTGCAATGCCACTTGTGTGACATCCAATTGCAAAGGCTGAGAAATAGAAATAGCTTGGCTCAGATTGATCCAGAAGGAATGATGAATGAGAGTAGATGGTCTTCCAGTAGCTCCAGAAGGTGGCAAAGTCCAAGGAACATTTGAAAGCTTTGCCAGTGAACCCCCCTTAGTCAAAAGTTCGATAGTCTTGACTTTGATTTCAGAATGGTCTAAAATTGACTCAAACCTTTTCTGACCCTCCTTGATGACCATTTGAAAAACCATATATGCACGACCTGATTTCCAGAAAGGAGGAAGAATACAAGGACCAGATCTTGACACTGAATCAAACATTTGCTCTGCCAGCCATTGAAGAGATTTCTGTCCCATATTTGCAAGGGGCAAACTGTCAGCAAGATTGGTAGGACTTGATCTAATGGATTTGACCAGAAGACCATAAGCATTGTCAAGATAGCCAAAGGGATTGGTGTGTGAAATCCAGAGATTCAATGCAACATTGCATTCCTGTGCATATTTCTGAAAAACAACATCTTGATCATGCATTTGTGTTTCAATTTCTTGATGTACACCCTCCTTGACCAATTGAATGATGTCCAATTTGTAAATCCGAAAGGCATGACCCAGAGCATAGAGAAACAATCTGTACTGGATTGGCATTGATGGAAAATAATCTCTTGAAATGTAGATCATTGCATGCTTGACAAGAAATCCAGCTATGTAAGACTGGTTGAAAATGATTAATATGCCATTCCAAACATGGGGAAATGCAGAATGTTTACTGACCTCGAAATGATGTGATCCATAATTGATCATGTGTGACCTATGGCTTGAAATACAAGGCTCACCATTCTTGGTGGGCCAGTCACAAATGTGTATCTCAGAAGGAGTGGATTGAGATGGAGAAAAGGCAAGAATCGAGGATATGCATGGTAGTCCATCATGAATCAGAGATAATGATAACCAAAGTGGATCCATAAGACCTTTGGTCAAGACTTTCAGATTGCCAGTATGACAGTAGTTTAGTGCCCACTCCACTGATGCAGTCAGTTCGATCCAATAATGAGGAATGGGAGCCTTCCATACTTCCTTAAGAATACTGCATAGGCCAAAAGTGGTCCATTCAAATACCATTGGTAAGATCTGAATGAAATTATAAACATAGACCATTCAAACAATTTAATATACATACATTTGGTCCAAAGATAACCAGATGGGATTTGACCTCTTTCAGGACCTGAGATTGGGACCATATGTAGGTCAAAGGTTTGATGATATCATGGAATATATTTCTATACAAAAATGAGTATTGCTTAATTTCAATGATCTTGATTCATACCTTCCATTTCTAGATGGAGGAGGAATTTTCCATAATGATATGCGATATATGTTTTCAATGCAGGTTGAAGTATCAATGTCAATGTCAGATATTTTCTCATGATATTGTTCATGAGGAAGCCAGGTCTGACATTCATAATGTAGTTGAGATGCCTTGTGGGAAGCAGCACCTTCAACTGCATGTGTGCCAGAAAATGCTGCAGTGATTTGACCTATTTGAACATCATGGTAATGTCCCTGTGTTCAAACCCGATGAGATAACATGTTGTAACCCTGGCTCACAATCCCTTCCACAATGGGAGCATATCCTAGGAGCAGGTCTGCTTCAATCTCCTGTTCCTCTCCTTCTTGATATTGTTCCTTCAGATTATTCCTGTTCAAATTGTTGAGTTTGCTTTGAAATGGAGTCATTAAACCATGAGCCTGAAAATGACCAATCATCTTCAATCCAGCCATTGGATATAGAAAATGCAGTGTGACAGGAAGGTCTTCAGTAAAGTCATCCTCTTCTTCCACATTCTCAGTCTTTTGAAACAACTGATGGATAGTTTTGAGATTGAAAAGCATGCCATTGTAAGGAGCTCCTTCCTCAATAATAGCCTCTCTACATGGAATCTGATGGCCATTCTTGTCAAAGATATTGATTTCCTGACCCTGTTCATCGAGAAGATATATTGTATTTGGATCAACCTGTTCTCGCTCACTTGCATCAGATGATGTATAGATTTCATTACCATAATGGTCAATGAGATCTTCATGAGGAATCTCTCTCCATTTATCAACCGGAATGAATCTATTTAACATTAGTTCCATTTCCTTTCCTATGACTTGTTTGCTTACTGAATATGAGAGGCCAGTGCAAATGTGAGCGAACACATGTTGTGATAATTATGAATGCATCTCCAATGATTAACTTCTTCCTCTATATTTCCATCAGGAGCGCAAACTTGCTGGTTCTGTCCATATCAAACAGAGATGGCCATGGGAATATTTTCCTGAAGGAATGGACTATTGTTCCATCCTTCTATAGCACTCTCTGTTGTATCAGTTACCCATTCATTCCAGTTTTCTTCAATGACATCGTTTGGTTTCTGAACATCTGATCAATGCATTTCATGGATGGTCTTTTCATTTCCAGTCCCCCTGAATAACATTGATCAGATCATTGAACAAAACTCAACAAGGATCCCACATTTCCTTCAATGGGGATTTGCACATTTACATCATTAGGAAAGGATGATGGGATAAAATGTGATAGAGACCACATTTCCACAAAGGGGGATATGTGTTATCTGTAAAAACAACACTCACAGGAGATTTGTCACCTGATGCAAATGTCCAGTAGACAGATTTGAGGGATAGTTTTTATGAAGATAGATATCACGATAACCTTGCCATTTGAGTTGGTAGGCAAGATATAGCATGATTTGACAATAATGCAAATTGCTTCACAACATCTTTGTTCCAGTTACCTCCATGCCATTGATGGATTGTCGATGCATTTCAACCTCTTCCCTTTCCTTGGTTCTGTCTGAATTGACAGATGTTCAGGGAACCATTGCAAGCCAGATTTCTTCTTGTCCATATGTCCCAATAAATAGCATTTGTCCAGTAGGATCGAACTCAAGGTCAGCATATCTGGCATGCCAAGCTTTGTGCCTTTTGTGGAGATTGAGATGGAAAACATAGCTGGGGTCATTCAGTGTTGTCGGAAGAATAATGTGAAAACCTTGTGTCTCTGGAATCAGAAGATAGTAATCCAGAAAATGTTTGGTTGCTCCCCAAGCAAGTTGACCATCATCCTTGGTGTACTGTAATGATGTGTCGACTGCTATAGTGTGTCTTCTCAAAAGTGGTTGTATTGCAGTTCATTTCCATCCTTGTTCATAATCACTGCGAAGATGTGAAAGTTTGACTGTCCATGGAACCTGATCATGAAACCCTTGAATGAACTCTACTTCTTGTGTCTTTTCAAATGCAATTATTTGTTCAACTGTGTCAAATGTGACACCATCATCCATACAAAGAGCATCAGGTATGTCTCCAACAATGAACATTGGATGTCTGTCATGTATTTTAATTATCATTGAAATATGATCAGATTGACTTACTGTTCATTATGTTCCATTGATGCATAAAAGTCCTTGTAACAATTGTTTGTGTGTGGAAGGGAGTCGCTTTTATGTTTGGGTCTATGTGTCACTTGTTCTCAATAATCCTGCATCTTACAACAATACAAAACAATACAATGAATTTAAACTATTTATGTATAGTGTGAATGAGAGTTTAAAAACTGCTGATTGTCAATGGTGAAAATACTCTATCAATTCTATTTCTATGGTAGTGTTGTTGAGATATAGGTATTGTGTAGATGAATGGATGCCAGTGATATCTGATGGGGCTTACATGGTCAGAATGACATATAGATATCAATTACAACACACCTATATTTATATTTTGAATTCTCACTTGGCCCACTCTGATTTTGTTTGACAATATATATTTTTATGACCAGTATATGATAAAAGTTATCTCTTTATGTGAGGCTTGTAAAAAAAGTATAACTGTGCGATCTTAATTATTAATATGATACAATTATTTTTCATTTTCATTAATTATGAAGAAATCACCTAAATACTTAAAATATTGTTTAAATATAATGTATAATGTTAATAAATATATGCAAATTGTATCAAGAATGATGAATAGCTATGTGCAAGAGCAGTAAGAAATTATTCTTAACAATGTGTGCAACTGTGCCCCCAAGAAGGAGTGAAGTGGTAAATTCCATGAACTAAGATGGGAATAAAAGGTATTTACCATAATCCTGGTCAAAGGGGATTGTATTGTCAAGATAAGTCCAACATGAAATATAATACAACAATATAAGCAGAAAAGCATAACAGCTGTAATATATGCAAAATAGCCAAACAAACAATAAGGCAATAGAACATATAAATACATTCTCAGGTAAAGAGGACTGCCAATTCAGGACAGGCACAGAATCAATAGCAAGATAGGATAGTGAGTAAATTGATGAAAATCATTAAAATATAAAAATACAGGTTAATTCACAACACACATTCTTAGTAGAACCCTGATCTGCTTTTCAATGACTTCTCAAAAAGTTATATGTTAATTTATTTAGTCTCTAATTTTTATTTACATACAGTGGCTCACAAAAGTGTTCCAATGTTGGTTCATTTTGAAGAAATTGACTAATTCTCAGTAATGAAAACTAAATAAGGCCCCACACTTGCAGTAGCTAAGATAGTATTTGCTCCGGGCTTCCTGACTACACTTACATCATGTGATTTTGTTGTCATGCCACTGAGATATAGCCATTCTAAAATAACATGTCATTGGATGCTTGTTTGAGCATCAATCCAATTCTATATTTTTAGTACTTAATGTGTCCTCATTTGGCCATAATCACTGCCTCTAGCCTTCTAGGCATACATTTCATCAATCTTTGACACTCCTCAGCCTCAATCTTGCCCCACTTCACTGCAATCCTCTCTCAATGTTCCCATGCTCCTCTAGCTGGTCTTGGATAGTTGTTGAGTTTTTGTTTCAGGATTTGCCAGAAATGTTCAGTAGAACTAATGTCTGGAGATTGTGGTTGCTGATCCTAAAGCTTAATACCATGAGATTTAAGCCATTTCTAAGCTCTTTTTGAGGAGTGCTTGAGATCGTTATCCTGTTGAAAGATAATGTCTTCCTCAGGAATACCAGAGTTTTCCATGCTAGGCAGCAGATTATCCTTCTAAATAGAGAGACATACTACTCAGCATTCATCTTGCCCTTTACCTCTGCCAAGATCCCAACACTGTTTCAACTCATACATCTCCAAACCATCAAGGAACCTTCCCTGAACTTTAATGTTCCCTGGGCTTCATTGTTCTATAACAGCTTATCTGCCATTTTTCATACATACTTATCCAACCCAATCCTGTTAATCTTGGTATCATCTGACAAAATAACCCTATTCCAATCCTCTATAGTCCAGTTTTGATACTTGACAGCAAAGGCTAGCCTTTGTTTTCTATGTTTATCAGATAGAAAAGGCATTTCTTCTTGAACACAGCCTTCAAGAAAGGAAAATTGAAAATGTTGTAAACAGTTTGGAATGAGATAGGAGAGGAGGGGGCAGATTTCATGAAATGTGTGGCTTGAACAGCATTTTACACTTCCTCAGTAACAATACTAGAGATAATTCTTATCTTATCAATTAAAAAAAGCTTGAATGGATGCCCTAGCCTGATGTTTTCCTTCTCTGGAAGGTGTTCTTTGATGACTCTAGCCACAACAGACTTCCCTAACCCAGTTTGAGAGGAGATTTGACATATAGAGAAATCAGATTCTGAAAGGAAGAGAATATTGGATTTAATAGAGATAGGAATGGGCTTCATGATGATTTTGATTAACTGAGTGGGGTGAGTTTTATTTATACACCTTAAAATTACATAATCTACATAATTATTCAGGGTTAGAGAGAAGCTGTCATATGCTTATGCTATTTACTAGATAATGAATCACAGTATGATCTTCAGATAAGTGTCCCAATGACATGTCATTTTAGATTGGCCATAGCTCAGTGGCATGACAACCAAATCACATGATTTAAGTGGAGTTGGAAGCCCAGAGCAAGTATGACCTTTGCTATGCAATTATTTGGCCTTGTTTGATTTCCATCACTGGCAATTAACCAATCTTTTTAAAATGCACCAACATTGGGACACTTTTTTGAGCCACTGTATTTCAATGAAGTGGAGTAGCATGACTGATTCTATGATGTCAGAATGACATCATTGACCTTGATCTAGCTACATCACATACAAGTACATACATGTTCCTGGATGTATTTAAAAGTGATAAGCACTGTGATGTAATAATAATCAGATTCATTTCCCCTTGAGATCAAGCTTTTAAGAAGATGTACAAGGGTTGATCTCATCAAATTTAACTAACCCAAACTTGGTCACAAGAACACTCTTCATCCTTCACCCTGCATTTTCATCCTCTCTCATGCATTTTCATTCTATACTCTTCACCCTTTGTTGTTCACTCTCTATTTTTATCCTTTACTCTTCACCCTTCACTCTCCTTCCTCCATTCTCAACTCTCTACCATTTAATC
>JBBPTO010002025.1:0-12434 GCA_038094155.1 Pulveroboletus cf. aberrans
TGGGTCCTTAGCTGGACATCAGCACAATTACCCTTGTTCCTTGTTCCCTCCTTCTCTTTGGCCTCTATGGTTTCTGAGGTTGAATTATTCTCTTAGAGTTTGGCCTTGGAAATCACCCTCTGTCACCTCCAGTACCTCCACACTCTGGACATTTCCCTTTGTTTTTGTTTCCTGTTGATGCTGGAATGTCAACCCTAAGAGGGGGATAGGAACCACTCCCACACTTCCCAACCACTTCTCTCACCTCTCCTTACTCTGCCCTCTGCCCTCCATTCTCTGCCATCTAACTCCAATGCCCTTCAATTTACTCTGGCCTTTTCAGGCCTCCTTCAACACTTTTCCCCTGTCATCCATTTGCACCATGTCAAGTCATGTACATACTTGACATGACTATTCTACAAGCTGAAGCCGGATTGACTACACAGACCCCTCTTCCTCTGCTTTCTCTGCATCACCCTCCAACTCCTCATCCTCCACTTCCTTCCACACTGCCATGTCCTCCTTAGCCAACTCAGCCAACTTTCCTGCAACCTCCTCAGGCTGCCATTCATTCTTCAGCTTCTTTGGCATCCTATATACCTCCTTCACCTTCAGCTGCACAAGCATGTTAAGCAGCCTTACCTGCTGATCAAATGCCTGATTCTGGTGATGGATTCTGTCTCAAATGTCCTGCAGCACCTTGAGCAGTGCTTCATCCATGCCCGCCTGGGACCCACTCCCCTCCACCCTCTCTGACTCCACCCCTGATTGTGCCTTCTTGTGCACAAGATCTGATCCCTCCAGTACCTCTGCCTTCTTCCTCTTCTGGCACTCCAGCTTTTCCTCCCTCAGCCTTTTGCACCTGACCTTCACATCCTGACACACCAGGCATGATGACAACTTCCCAGGCCTGAGTTCACACTCAAACTCTGATCGTCGCACCTCCGGCAGGCTTTGAGCACTCCAGCCCACTCATTTCCCTTTCTGGAGCTCTGCTCCACCTGAACTCTGTTAGTAGGCCCTACACACAGTGAAAGCTTTACTCACCTGAACTCTGGCCACCTCCTCAGCCTCTCTCCACACAGCCTCCTCTGCTGCCTTCCTCCTCACTTCCTCCTCTGCCCTCCTCCAACTCTTCTCCTCCTTCCATGCCTTTATTCACCTCCCACAGGGCATCATCGTCTCCTCATACTCAATGAGGCATGCATCTGACCAGGATTTGATGTTACCAATCTTGAACATGGTAGTGGTTAAAGGTCAAGCCTTGATCCAACTCCACTGAGCTCCTTATACCCATCATTCATGCTCTGCTGCTGACAAACTCTGATGGACTCCACCAGCACCTCCTAAGGCCTTCAAGGGTTCAGGCCTAGGAGGGGGATACTGTCATATCCTGGAATCCAACCAAGTCAACTCCAACCTCCAGAACCCAACTCCACTCATCCCTCTGGTGATCCCTCACCAATTATGCAACTCCATAACTCTGGACCCCTCTTAGATTTACTTATGTATGTCTCTTGTTCTCTATTTAGTATAGTCTCACCCCTCTGTCCCCTCCAATGCTGTGTAGCACAGCTCTGGCACTCAGACATCTGACCTCTTCTTATATATCTACATAGCTCTCCATTACTAATCTGCAGTCACTCTGACATATATATACTCCAACTTCTGTATGTAGATACCTTAACCTGAATATCATCTTAGACTTCCCCTCTGTTTTCTCTCTGAGTTTCTCCAATGTGTCTCCAACCAAGAAGGCTGTGACAGTGCAGAGATGCAACACACAAGTCATGCATCAAGCCTTTACCCCTCTGGATGCAATCCTCCAGGCCTCTGGCCATCTCTAGCCATTCAATCCCCTTTGACCTCCAATCTCTGACTGGAGTTTGAGTGGAGGAGATTCAGTCTTAACAATCTGTACCTCTTCTGTTATAGCTGCAGTGAGGACAGACAAGATGAAGGCATTTGCCTTATGCCAGTGGATGAATTGATTCCAGTCTGTTGTGATAGGTGGCAGATGGTACTCTTCGTTGAGGTAGATGTATAGCAAGATGATCTGGAGTGTGCAGTGAATGAGTAATATCCATGTGGCATAGTTCAAGCCTGTGAGTCACAGTTTGAGATGGAATGGGTAGAAGAACTTGGTGGGATCAATAGACTTCTTCAGTATGAAGTGAACTTCATCCTTGTCTGACATGTACTTGTCAAAGATGCTGAGCATGCATAGTGAGAGTCTGCAAGATGGTTACAAAGGGTCCAGAAACTGAGGTGATATGCACATTGCAGTTATGGGTGCCAAATGTGAAGTGACAGAGCTGTCAGTGGGCTCATGTCACAGTGAAGTGCTGGATATGTCAGTTGGCATGAATACAGCTGTGCATAGCTGTTTGACTGTGCTGAGTGGGATTCTCCTGGTACATCCACATGGTGAATTTAATGACATGTTGAATATATGGTGATGGCAAATTGGTTGTTGATTGTAGTGGTGGTTTTGGTTGGGGACATCTGAGATGTGACAAGGTGAGCCAGGTGAGTCTCAATTTGATTATCTGCACAATGCAGAGCTCATAACCTGTTGAAGATCATCAGGCTGTCTGTAACATGTGTCCATAAGAACCAGGGTAGGTATGTAATGTAATGTAATGTAATGAGTGTATCATAGGGGCTTACCTCCAGTCAACATGGTATGAGACTGGAGAAAATGGGAGCACACATGCTCATGTGAGAATGTGGTGCCACTGTCCTAATGTGGTAGCTAAGGAGCATAGTGGTATGGTAGGACTAAATATGTACTAGGGGTGAGGTGATCTTCAATAATAGAGATTTTATAGTCCACCACTAGTTACTCCATATTTCTTGCAAATAGAATAGTCTCTTGGCTTTCCAGATGACAATGCTGAGTTTGCCTTTTATCCACAGAAGTAGAATACTGTGGAATGACAGAATGCATGAAACAAATCCAATGGATACACAATCTGTTTGAGGAGATACACTTTCCTCTTTTCACCATTTCCTTATGCATCAACAATCAAGGTGCCATATTTCTTACTTCCAACCCTGCTCAAGAAGGACATACAAACATGTTCATATACTGGAACACTACATCCAAGAAGCTGTCAAATTTGAGGAAGTAGAACTTTTCTATGTTTCTACCCAACAACAATTCACAGATATCTTCATCAAGAATCTAGAAAAGATAGCCTTTGAGCATGGATAAAAGAGTCTGACCCTCTTATCCTTCAAATGAACCTCAATGTTTCTAGTGAAGAGAAGTATTGGAATCTGAATATTCAATCTTCTGATCTTTGTTTATCTAATTCAGATATTCTAGAAAGGTTTTATTCATTTCATTCACCTTTCACACTATCACACTTCACCTATCATTTGATTGGTAGATAAGAGCAGATAAGAACTCATATTGCTATTCACTGATATCCATATCATGACTGATATGAGTTTGATATTGTCATTATATATAACTCATTCCTATCTCTCTATAGATAGAGACCACTACAGGTACAAATATTTCTATATGTATATAAGAAGAGCTCTCTATAGTTACTCTCCTAACAAGTGATTTAGTGACTTTGTTTCACTTCACTCCAAAACTCTCTGCTTGCAACACCTTGTCATTTTACTTGGTAAGTTCTACTACCAAGTTCTATAACCTTCCTTCCTTGTCAGTTTCCTCACCACAAAGAGAGCACTCTATCTTCTTTGCTGGAGAGACTCTGCATCTCTTTACCCTGTCTGTGCCCAGTAAATGGACAAAAGTCACTCCTCAGGACTCAAACTCAAAGCCTGAGAAAAATGGCTGACAGACTCAAACTTCCTGCATCCTTGAAAATGGATGGACAGAACTGGCATATATGGTATGTGGCCATCCAACAGATCACAGAAGCCTTTGAAGTAGCCAGTTACCTCACAGGAGCCCCATCAAAGCCATTTGACCCCACTCCAGATGCAATGGCCAGGCAAATCATGGCCTTCACCATTCCTGACTCACCATTTATCAATCTTCTACATTTTTTGACCGCACATCAATATATTGACTACCTTAGGACAAGATTTGAGAAGTCTACACTATGACCAATCAACATGTTGCATGGCAAATACAGACACAAAGCATATGACTGCAGGAAGACCAGAGATGAGCTGGAAATGTGGAAAATAGACATATTGAGTAACAGGATGTGGCATGCAGGGCCAGAAGAAAAGAGTTTGAGTGAGACAGAAGGGCAAGAAGGGTGTGAGAATGTGCGGAAGAGTCAGCAAGAAGGCTGCAGTAATGGAGGCTAATGGCATAAGCCTTGTGACCTTGGCAAACAGCCCAATATGACCTGAACCTTAAATGGTGAGCCAGTGGGTCAACGACAAGACCACTGATGCTAAGAACCCAAATGCAGACCACATTGAGCCTACAGAGCCAGCAGACAGGTCATGCATGTCAGAAGGCATCCCAGTGGTTGAGATAGCCATGACACATAATGTATGAATGCCAGGAGAGACAAACTTAACTGGAGAAGGCTGAGAGAAGGCAGCAGATGGTGTATAGAACACTGGACTTGGAGCAGACCATGACAAGAGCAGTAGCAAAGTGATCATGTGCATGCATAAAGCACTAAAGGGGCTATCAGTCGAAGAAGACACAAACAGAAACTTACCAGAAAAATCCCAGAGCATGCCACTCAAGGGGGAGTACTGAAGGTCAAGCAGCAGGAGCAGCAAGCTCATTGTGCATGAAGATGGCACCATGGCTGAGGATAATGCATCAGTGGAGGATCTGCATGACAACCAGAGGGCAGCAAGCATGAGCACATGGAGTACATTGTGCAATGGACCCAAGAATGATGACAGTGAGATGGCAGAGTCAAGACC
The DNA here is from genome assembly GCA_038094155.1 of Pulveroboletus cf. aberrans. Classification (NCBI taxonomy): domain Eukaryota; kingdom Fungi; phylum Basidiomycota; class Agaricomycetes; order Boletales; family Boletaceae; genus Pulveroboletus; species Pulveroboletus cf. aberrans. The sequence continues at coordinate 4,858 of JBBPTO010002025.1, forward strand.
ATCAAAAGACCCTGTGGATGCACTGGGTGACAACAAGCATCATCCAGACACACCCACAGAGCCACCTGACCAGCCAATGGGCATGGGTGAAGGGGATGGTAAGATGAGGGTCAAACAGGCCAGAACAGATGTTGAGAAGACATTGAGGGCATTGGACAGGTGCACAGTAGTGAAGGGCGACAGCAACAGTGAGATGCATTGACCCAGGGAATCAGCCAGGCTGTTAGATGGTGCAGACAGTGCACATATGCAAGGCAGTGGCATACCAGTCAAACCAAACACCACACAGGTCAAACCAGGTGGCAACACTGACACCAAGCAAGATGGAAGCATTGCACATCTGAGTGCAGATGCAGACAGTGATGCTGAGATCAGAGTGTCAAAATGCAACACCTTCAATCTCCAGTCATCTCTGGGGTTGTTCACTACAACTCTGAGGTTGATGCACACCAAGTCCCTCAACTCCACTCCAGAGCATCTTGGAGTTGACCATGCTACTCAGTAAGGTCCCTTTCTTCTTTTGGACCTCATTTATCCTATTCTGGACATTATGCTGGAGTTACATCAGAGTTCAAGCATTCTAATCTCCATCACTATTTAGTCAGTCCAGTTTCATCATTTCTCCCTCAGTTGTTCCACTGCCACTGTGCAACTGAGTCTGGGTACTTCTATCCCTCCATAGTGCACAGGACAAGGTGGATGACACAGGAACACACTTGAATGCCTCAATTGAGGGGAAGAGAGCAGGTGCAAGTGGGCCCATGCAACTGACATCAAGGGCTAAAGAAAACAGTCAGCACACCTGCAGTACTCCCCGAGCCACCACCACTACCTGACAAGCCCACATCACGATGAGAAGAGCCCCTGAGTGTCAAGCTTGAGGGGGAGCAGACTGGATGTCCAAGCTTCGATGTCAGCTGTATCAGACTCAACATAGATGCTTCAGGAGTGTCCATCCATGCCGAGGACACTAGGAATCGACATAAGGAGCCACAGGATGCATTGAAAGGTCAGCCTGAAGGGTTAGAATGACAGGGGGTGAAAAACTCACCTCGATCGGCTTGATATGGCCCGAGCGCTGGAGCGCATGTATTGGGGGCATCCACCCACGCTGAGGATTCCAGGACAAGGCCGAACTAGCTGTGGAACATGTCAGAACGTTAGCGTGAATGGCTGGAATGAAGAGTTGAGGAAAACTCACCTGGAAGGACCCGAGGAGCTCGAGATGGGCCGGATGAGCTAGACAGCGAAATGGCCGGACCATATGATGCCCATAGGTCAATGGAAGACCATAGAAGCGTCAGAATGGAGTGCTTCGACAAAACGAATGCGCCAGAGCGAAAGGAGACAAGAGACACACCTGGAAGAGCTCAAGGATATCGAGTCGACCCGGACAAGTTGGACAGCATCGGGAGCGCACTGGACAACTCCCACAGTGTCCCAGGAAGACCTAGAAGCGTCAGTACCGAGCGCTTGGACAGACTGAACGCACCAGGCCCAGATAGCGGACTAGGAGGCCAGAAAGTCGAGTCCGAGTCGGAAGAAGTCCGGGACGCTCGAAATCGCTGGAAAGACAGCCAGATTACTCGGATCCGCATGGAAATCGACCGGAAGGACCGGATAGGTGACTGGGAGGATCGGAAGAGCAGCAAAACCGCTTGGAACGGCTGGAACAGCAAGGACAGGGTCGGAATCGAGTCGGGAGATGTCGAAAGCAATTGGAGGCGCAGAAATGGCACGAATGGTGCCGGAATAGACGGGAGACTATGGGGGACAGATAGCACAACAAGCGGCGCATGCGACGACTCGAAACGTGCCGACATGTGACCGCTAGCCCGAAGCAAGTCGAGTTAGCACGGACGCGACAAGTGCAACAAAGCGCATGTACCTGGACCGTCTACACCACCTCTGAATCACACCAGATGACCCATCACACAGCCGAACTCGCCGCGCCGTCGGGAACGAATGAAAACGCAACCTAGAAATGTCAGTCGAGCGAGATCGATATACCAAGTTGAACGGTCACGTCAAGACCGAGTCAGGTGAGTCGGATGCTTCACACAGGTCGCACGTGGACTAGAGAGGCTGTATATTGAATACCAAGGCGCGAAACGTGAACACGATGACACCGGAGTCGATTGAGCCGACCACGCACAGACTTAGCGCAAGGGAGCTGCGACTTTCTGAATCAGGTAACTGCGCCAGTGTCAGGATTCGACGCGACTTCAAGTCGATCTATGGACAAGATACATTCATTTACTGGAGAACTTTGAGGTATCATTCCTTTCATTTAATTTCGATTTGCCTCTGCTAGATGCTGCACATGGACAAACACTACCTCATGTTTGAGGGGAAGTGTTGAAATTTCGGATAACACCATTTGGTAGCTTACATAGTCATAGCTGCATCAGACTGTAGTTACTTTTCACTTAGCTCAGTGACTTACTGAGTATTCTAACAATATTTTGATCACCCACTTGCTTTCTGTGCATACCAGTATTTAGTACTAGCAAGTAGTACACAGCAAAGTAAATCATATGTACATGCATCAGGTGATTTTGAAGGCACCATTGATGTTGAACAGTTTCACAATGCTTTTCCACATGTTGTTTTGCCATTACTTGTGGGCCACTAGTGCACTAATGGGCCTGAGAAGGGCAGATGGTGCAGATCACCTGTCTGCATGATCCATCTTGATAGACAAGGACCGAGAAAAAGTGAGGCAGTGTACTTGGACAAGTAGGTATAGTGCCTTACTTTCCCCATCTATGAGTGGGATAAATGGCATTTCTGATTCAATGTGCTTGATGTCTACCTTTGTTTGGGTTGGCCGCAAGGCTTGGAGATGGACAGTGGACTCTGGAGCATGACTTGGTCATGTGGCTTTCATTTTCCAGTTGTATAGCACTCAAATTTTCAGGTTTCCAATCACAATGTCTCTGTCCATCCTGCTGCCAACAGTCTTGTCATCAACCTAGATGTTAATTCTGCAGCCACACACTTCTCTTGATGACCAGCAGGACCTTTATTTACAACCCCTTCTTGTATCTGTTTATTTTTCTGGCATGCTCCCAAAGCATCTCACAAGCAAACATGTGGTATGTTTCTTCAGAGATCTTGTTTTGCACAGTGCTAATTCCCTATGCAATCAAATCAGCCCCTTCAAATATCTGTATCTGTGTCAGAGAAATTCAGTCTGTTCACAACACCAGTAATCAAAGAAATATCAGAAGAGAGCACACCTTCATGCACTAACCACCAGATGGTACTTTCATTTATAACAGGAAGCCTCATGCAACTACTTACCATTGTTTCTTAGAGTGTGGATGGTGACTTCACAAGTTGTGATAATGACATGATGATCCCATTCTTACTACTTCCTGGCTACTTCCAACCAACTAGCTGTTATGACTGGATGGTGCTCTGCAATGACATCCAATGCTGGCTTGCATCAGTGCCAGACACCACCCAACACTGGACATGGAGTCATGATGTCTTTTGGCTTACTTTTATTGCAGCCAATCTGCACTTTCCACATGGACATTGGCCCACTTGAAACTCTAGGATTCCACTGATGTATGTCCCACATACTTGCACAATACTACCACATTACTTTAAACAAATATTACACTGACATGTGCTCAGCCTGGCCCATATCTTTGTAGTCATGTATCATATGGACCAATTGAGTCTCCCGTCCTGCTTGCATACTCTCTGTTGCACCAGCCTTCCATAGGTGATTTCTCATCCAATAACATAAAATTCAATTATATATACTCCACATCAGCCAGATCTGGGAAAATTGTGAATTTATTATGTGGAGCCAAAGTTACTCATTGTACATCTGACTGACAAGACTTGAATGGGTGTGTAACCAACTTTTTTCATGCCAGAGCAGCATGAAAAGAATCCATTAGTGAAACCTGGCTTTCATTCACCTAGGTCACTTGCACTGACTAAGCGGTCTTGGAGGTGTGTGAATGACAGGCAGACAGGGCAAGAGGAGGCGATGGAGGTGGGATGAATGTGCATTCGTGACCACAAGCACCTGCCACTGGAGGATGTATGGAGCACATTTGAGGTCCCTGGCAGAACTTAAAGTGAGCTGGCCAAGGACTCAGGGTTGGGCCAGCATGCCAATGGTGCCAAGGGCAGGCATTTCACAGAGCAAAAAGACATGCAGGATGTGCAGTGGTGCTGTGAGCCATGTTGTAGTTGAAATGGAGCAGACATGTGCATGCATGCAAAACGGAATCTACCATGACAGTGGTGAATGTGTGGTTGAACAGAGTGGCTCATTACAGACCACACAAATACAGTGGTGCTAGGACATGGAAGACGGTCTGACTTGGAAGGGAGGGGAGGGGGGGAGGTGCAGGACCATGTGGCCAATCCATGGATTCCACTGGGCATGCAGTTGTGGGCCAGAAATGATGGGCCACTGGTGTGAATGACTTGAGGCTGGAATGAGGGACATAGAGTGTGTTTGGGTCATTGTGGCTGAATCAGTGAGTACAGTGGTGTGGCAGTACCAATGGGGGACAATGGGTCACAGTGCAAGTGATTCTGTTGTGGTAGAAATGCTCTGCAGCCCAACTGAAACCACAGCCATGGTCAATGCAGTCCATGGTGGGCTCAGTGGGCTTGAGTTACTTGTCCAGAGCATGTGTCAGAGGAGGCAACTCATGCTGCAGAGTTGACCAGAGGGCCTGAAAATTTTTACAATTTTCACTGTTCTGCACCCCACCAGATTTGACATTGGTCCAGTGTGAGACAGTGGATCCAGCTGTGTCACCAAAGCTTTGCAGCCTCTGCTTGATGTGCCCTTGCATCATCCTTGCACATCATCTATGCTTTTGCTGTGTTTGCAACTGCAAGGGATGCTATCAATGTCTTTACAAACACAACCATTGGATAAGCTTGTCAACAATAGAAGCAACATGGTGAAAGGCAAAATGGGAAAGGATTCTTCTGAAATATGAAATACACATGCACCCACAGAAAAGAATAGAGCATGGCATAGCCCTAATCAATGAGGAGACCATGAAGAAGATATGCTGAGGCAGTATTGTCCAAATATACAACTCCTCTGAGGTCCTCCGACTTACTCCAGACCTGTTCCACACAACTCCAAACTTTCCTCTACAAAGTACAACTCCTGACTTCGGGGTTACTTGGAGTTGGCTTGATACTCAGTAATGTCCTTTCTCTCTTTCGGACCTCTTATTTCCTATTCTGGACATTATGTTGAAGTTACATCATTGGAGTTCATGCACTCTGATTTCTGTCAGTATTTTAGACAGTCTGCTTTGTCATCTTTTTCTCAGTTGTTCTGCCATCACTGTGCAACACTGAGGTTAGTTTTCTAGCTACATCTAGCTTTCTATTTGACTTAGGTTTGTAGTCTGGATATCTCTACCCTCCTATAGTGCACACATTCTGACAGATATGAATGCCATGGTTCAGGTGGCACCTGCACGACAACGTTGATCATGGCAGGAGACAGAATCAGTAGGGCCTGGAGTCTCATCGACCAATGAGAATCCTTTTGATAGCCATGCAGTGACAAACATGTTTGATGTGGCAGTCACAGAAAGAGCAGGCACTGATATCTTGGACCATGTGGATCTCACAGAATCATCAACAGTGAATGGGACAATCCAGGCCTGAAAGGCAAGATGACACCCCAGGGACAATCAAATACTTAGTGTAGACATATAAGGTAGAGCTCACGCAGTTTCAGCAAATGTCATGTGATGTGACTGCTGTGTGACAATGGAACTTGTGAGTTCCCAGCCAGGTGCTGATGCTGCCAGTGAGCAAAAATGTTCCAGTGCAAATATTTAGAAAACTTATCTTGTATAACCAGTGAAAGGTCATCTTCTCTCTCACTTGTGATAATTTTAAAAAAGTAAAAGCAATCAAAATTCAAATATCTTATTCCCGTTAACTGATTGCTGGCAGATTTTAGCTATGTGTGCTGCACTATTTCCTTTACATTTACAAGCTTTTGTCATGCTATATCATGCTTGTTCACATGACATTTGCTGAAACTGCATGAGCTCTACCTTACAAAAACAAATCCCCCCTTTGGTAAATGATAAGTTTTTGATAAATATTCCATAACATTTTCAGAAAATTTTTTTAAACTCTGTCAGAGAAACTGAGTTGTCCAAAAAAGGAAGGATAGCTTAATACAACTTACCAGCTAGAACTGATAGTTATATAATTTTACCTGACACACTTTTTCTCTAGCAATAAAAATAATAAATAGCATTCTAAGTATACAAAACAACAAACAGTCAAATCAATTCTCTAAGTACTTCAGTGAAAACAATGTTTGTGATTTTGATATTCTCTTGGTCTGAATGAAATATCACTTTGATGCAATAAGGATGAGTACAACAGGAAAGTGCAAGTGTGAGGTTAGCAAAAATCATGTGAACACAATCATTGATATGCAAATCTATGTTTATAAAAAATTTGTGAGTAATCAAAAGCTACCTGCAATGTGTTATTCTTTTGCTAGCAAAATGTATGCATATAGAAAGAGGCTAGACTCTATATATTGTCAAAAACTGTGTCTATCATCACCAAGCCTTGAACCAGAACTGCCTAGACTATATAAGGACAGGAGTGAATAGAAGAAAGTAAGAATTCTGATAGTCTTCACTACTACCCAAAAGGTTGAAAGAACAGTTGAGGGAGAATGAAATAAACTGAAATAAGTGGAGCACTCATGGAAACACCAACATGGAAGATTCCACCATAACTTCATTGAAGACAATCAAGTGAGGAAAGGAAATGCTTGAAAATCTCACAGAATGCTTGGAGTTAAGATTTGGCATGTATGTGACTATATGTCAAAATCTGTGCACTATGGAGGGGTAGAGATACCCAGACTACAGACATAAGTAAAAAGGAAAGCTAGATGTAGCTAAAGGACTAACCTCAGTTGCACAGTAGTGGCAGAACAACTAAGGGAGGAATGACAAAACCAGACTGACTAAATAGTGATGAAGATTAGAGCACATCAGCTTTGACATAACCCCGATGTAATGTCTGAAATAGGATATATGAGATCTGAAGGGAGAAAAGGGCCTTACCAAGTGAAATGATTAACTCTAAGATGCTTCAAAGCAGAATTGAGAGACTTGGTGCATGTTAGCCTTGGAGTTGTGGTAATGGACCTCAGAGGAAGTTGGAGGTCTGGAGGAGATATATTTTAACACTATACAGTGGCTCAAAAAAGTGTCCCAATGTTGGTGCATTTTGAAGAGATTGGTTAATTGCCAGTGATGGAAACCAAACAAGGCCAGACACTTGCATAAGCGAAGGTAGTACCTTCTCTGGGCTTCCTAACCCCACTTGGATCATTTGATTTGGTTGTCATGCCACTGGGTTACAGCCATTTTAAAATGACATGTAATTGGGACACTTATTTGAGCATCATTCCAATTTTATACTTTTAGTACTTAGGGTGTCTTCCTTTGGCCTTAATCACTGCCTCTAGTCTTCTGGGCATACTATCTATCAATATTTGACCTTCTCAGCCTCAATTGTGCCCTACTCCACTG
>JBBPTO010002026.1:0-12418 GCA_038094155.1 Pulveroboletus cf. aberrans
GAGTTGTAGTGGATGACCTTGGAGGTGACCAGAGATCGGAGGTGTTGCATTTTGACACTTTCCCCACATTTAGATAAGAGAATGAGTACTTGCTCTTGCTTACTTTCCCAGTCCCAGGATTCAATGCAGCTGGTGTTTGAATGTTCTGTTGGATATATTTCGCATAGACGAATTAGGTAGCTTACATAAGCATACCCTACATCGGACAGTAGCTAGTTTACTTAGTCCTCAGTGACTTACTGAGGACATACAGATACTTACTACTATACTAATATAAGTGACTTACTGAGGACATACAGGTTACCTCAGTAAGAGAGGATTAACAGAGTTCTACATGTTCCCACCATTGAACACATTAACAGGAGGGTACAAGAGTACTCCTGTTGTGCAGGGCAGAGAAAAGAGAGGACCATGCTTGCGCTGCTTGTCTGTACCTGCTACCGAACATGTTATCATACATTTTGGCATAGGCTGTTTGTGCCACCAGTCTGAAAGTCTTATCCACGCTTACTAGTGACATCTGCCTTGAGTTACCAAGAGGGGATCACGCCCACTGAGCAGTACGTTGTCCCAGAACCAGATACATCTAACCTGACAAGTCAACAATCACAAAAGTCTATGTAGCATACAACCACCAGGTAGAGGAGGACTGGGATGAAACAATGGGTCCATGGACCGACGGTACAGGAATGACAGCCTGAGGGCTGATATTACAGATAGGAGAGTGCAACGAGAACTCCAAGAAATGGGAATTATGGTACCGTATTGACCGATAACTGGATTCACGATGAAAGTCAGTAGTGGTTCACATTGGACCACCTTGTAAACCAACCGAGGGAAGATATGCCTGTATCTGTGAGCTGAACAAGACGGAACGGGTTCAAATATCTACTTGGTCGAGACAGCAGTGGCGCTTGGCGCTTCGGGTCCCGCGAGCGCGCCTTCTGGGACACCGCCGGAAGAGGTAGTTGTGTCGCCAACCTGGTGGAAATCTGAAACCCAAAGGGCATCAACTGGTGTTACTGTATCCAGTAGAGGAACCGACCTAGAATCTCGCTGTACATCATGACCTTCCACGTGTCTACCGGGAGGTCGGCGTCGTTGAAGCTCCAATCAAATTGCTCCGCAGCAACTGGCTCGTCGGTTGGATCATGATATGGGGCGACATACTCGTGCGCCAGGGACTGGGCAGCGTCTATACGTTTTCGGGGGTCAAAGACTAACATCTTTTCCAAGAGATCCAGAGCTGGGAGAGGATGAGTTTCGCGGCATGAGAGCACGGGAGAGTGAGACCGACCATCCTTGTCGGTAGTTCTGAGCTTCTGGCTAAAAGGCACGCGCTCTCGTTTGGGCAAGCTTTGGACGAATCTGAGCGTCTGCAGGGTTGACAAGCGTGAGAAACGGGACGACCGAAGAAAGGGCGGCGCACATTCTCGCTCGCGATGGTCTCGATGACATCATCAGGAGGAGTCCCGAGCAGCTCGGTGATGATCGAAAACTGGTTCACATCTAAACCCTTGTCGGTCAAGCTCGTTGCAGTATGAGATGCCACCCACGGTCCTTGCCAGGGAACAACGGTTTCCCTTCCAGCATCTCCGCAAATATGCACCCCGTACTCCAGATGTCGACCGCCACATCGTATTTTTGCCATGTCAACATGATCTCGGGTGCACGATAGTACCGCGTCGAGACATACCCCGTCATCTGTGGATCTTGGATGCGTGCCAGACCAAAGTCACATATCTACGTCTCAGATCAGATCAGATCACGATTAAGGCCAATGTCGAAAGGCAGACCTTGAGGTCGCAATTTTCGTTGACGAGGATGTTGCTAGGTTTCTGATCGGGATAGAATAAGACAATCCACAGAGGGACCAGATGACGTAACCCACCAGGTCACGATGGACAACTCCAGCAGAATGAACGTATTTCAAACCACGCTGAATAAGTCGTAAGTTCCAGACAATGACGAGAGCAACCTTACGCACCAGAATTTGGTACAAAAAGTATTGGATGAATTGTTTCTCCAGCGGACGCGACGTTAGTAAGCGGTGGAGATCGGTACCAAGGAGTTCGGTGACGAAGTACCTGGATAGAAGTCAGATGCCTAGGGCGGGAAAGAGAAGTGGCGCTCACAAGTCTTCAAGGGGTGAGATGAACACGTCACTCAGGCTGATGATCTGGGGCGGCCATTGGGCGTTCGGCGTGGACCGAGGTTGCGAGGGGACCTACGTTTTCGTGTTGTATGTGTTTCAGTAACTTGAGTTCACGATATGTGCGCTTGCTCAGGACAGGTGTGCTAAAGGGTTTCATGATCTTCTTGATCGCGACGGACGAGCCTGTCAATTGGTCCTTTGCAGAACTGTACACGCATGAGGCGGACGGAGGGCAGCGGGCAAGCTGGGACGATACCAGACGAGACCGAAAGCCCCTGGGAGCAGAAGTGAGCGAGAAACCAAAGATTGAGCGATACAGCAAGCGCACCCATTCCGACTGGCTGGAGGTCGACATAGCGCGTGGTGACCTTGCGAGTCGACGTGAATCGACAGGGATCTGGTAACACAAGGGACGCACCTCGAAGGACGTGCCGAATATGCTGAGTTTGACGAAGGACATGATGGACGATGGAGGAGAAGATCGATAATAAGGTAACCCTCCTCCCAGCGGCGCGGGTCAATTTCACTCGGCGTGTCTGAGGTCCCTGGCCGCCTCCACCGCCATGTCCTACCTCGACTGCAACGTCACCGGACGCGCGTAGCACCCTTTTCTCACCCTCAACCATGTCCTTTATCCGTGCTGCAACTCTCGCCCGCTCAGCGGTACGTTTCCCCTCCGTCCCGCCATTGTCGACGTCCACGAGAGCTTTGTAGGCTAGGTTCTACTCGACTGAGGCACCCGCAGCCAAAAAGTCCGGAGCATCCAAGTACCTCGTGCCTCTCGGCGGTGCGCTTGGCGGCTGGCTTCTCTACGAATATTACTTCAAAGCTCAACCTGCGCCAGTCAAGCCTAGGAAGGACCTCACCACTCCTCTCGACCCCCAAAACTTTGTCGACATCAAGCTCAAGCGGGTCGAGCCGTACAACCACAACACGTCCAAGTAAGCTTCACCCCGACATACTGTCCGCAGTCACGTACTTACTTCACAGGTTTGTCTTCGATTTGGGCGAGGGGAAAGCTTCTCTCCTCCCAATCTCTTCTTGTGTGCTCCTTAAGGCAGATGAGTTTATGGATCCCAGCGGGAAGCCCATGGCCCGGCCTTACACGCCGATCTCTCCATCCGATTTGGAAGGGGAACTGTCCTTTATCATCAAAAAGTATGAAACGGGCAATGTCTCAAAGTACATCCACTCCCTCAAACCTGGTGACAAGCTCGCCGTCAAGGGACCTCTACCGAAATGGTCTTGGAAGAGTAACTTCCCCGTTTATCTCTCTTTGTCGAGTGTTGAAATCCCTCGCAGTGAACGAGTTCGACGAGGTTGGCCTCATCGGTGGAGGCAGCGGCATGTGAGTCCGGTGACAACAAAGGGAACCTCTTGCCGTCTAAATCTACACTTCAAGCACCCCTCTATATCAGGTTTTACAGCATGCGCTCGCAGACAAGACCAACAAGACCAAGTTCAAGCTTATCTTTGCAAACGTGACCGAGGCAGATATCCTTCTTCGCGAAGACTTTGAGGCCATGAAGAAGGAATACCCCAACAACTTTGATGTTGTTTATGTGCTTGACAAACCTTCTGCAAACTGGAACGGTGAGTGAACATTCTTCCGGCTTTCATGTTGGTGCTCACGTGCTTGGCATCAGGACCAAGGGGTTACGTTAACGGGGATCTCATTAAACAACACTTTGCCCCCCCTTCGCTGGGTGACAAGATGAAGATCTTTGTCTGCGGTAAGTTATATTTTTCAGAGTCTGATCCGAACTTGACGAGTGTCACAGGCCCTCCGCCACAGGTGGCGTCTCTGGCTGGCAAGAAACATGGACCTAAGCAAGGGGAGTTCGGTGGTATTCTGAAGGAGCTCGGATACACTGCCGATCAGGTTCGCTCTCTCGTTAGCCTGCTTGACGCGCTGCTCATACCGTTTTAGGTCTACAAGTTCTGATAGCAGAGCAGTGGGGCCCGTAGTACCATGTATTACATAAGCAATGCTACAGAATCGTAGGGACTGACGCGTGCTTTTGATCAAGTTGCAATCTACGACGAGATTCTCCTTCTGTCCCTAGTGTTCGGGTGATCAGCACATCCAGAAGCCTTGTAGCCCATCCCAACGTTTGCCTGTGATCAGTCCTGGCTTATTCTGGGCGCTGATACCATCCCATTGCAGCTTGTGCCATCTCTTTGGTTACACTATGGACCATGATGATTCAAGGCAGCTGACTCGTCGCTTGCCTTCTCCACCCCAACCGACACCGTCCGCGAGTGCTTCCAGGGCTCCGGGCACCGTGTCGACCTCTAGCTTCTACGCATCAAAGCAACCACCCCCGCTCCCGTCACGCAAAAACGTCGGCTCAACTTATACAAAGGTCGTCCAGCCTACCACACCACCTCCGGGATATGGTGCAATGGACGGGAGCCCCTTTCGTGAACCACAGCTCGTCGAGGAGGCTCCTGTGACCAACGATTCTATGCCTGGCCTCCTGCCGGCCGATGATTCTTGGGGTCAGGTCGACAATTCTTGGGCCGGGACTCCATCAAACTGGGGCACGTCCACAGGCACAGACGCGTGGCCCAATGAAACGACGCCCTGGGATGGTACCAACACATGGGCGCAGGCGTACGGTGGCCCGTCGTCGCAGGGTCCAAGCATCGATGGTCGGGATAACATTGAAGAAGAGCGCTGGTGGGACCCTTCCATCCGCGATCAACACAAGCGACCGGGACCAGGGGTGTTACCGCCGTACCTGGCTGACCTCTTACACAATCCCGATCATTCCCTGTTCTCGGTCAGCGTCGACCCTCCCGATTTCAAGCCGCTCGCTCCGGAGAGCGGCGATTGTGGACCCGAGTTCCAGCCGCCTTCCGTCGACGACCTGACTTACTCCATACCCCATCCGAACGCGTACTATTGCAGGAAGCATAATGGCTGGGTGCTACTCCAATGGAAGTCGTCCACGATCATGCCTCCGTTGGCAAAGTCTTTCGTTCCCGATCCGGAAGCACCCTTTCCAGACCTTGCGCATCGTAAACGGACGACGTCGTGCGTTGGGGAAGGCGAGCAGCCCTTTGGGCAGGCGAACTTGACCCACCACTTCCACCGGTACGACAAGGCCGTCGATGCGTTGAAACTCGTCCCTGCCTTTCGCCGTTCTGAATGGGAGATATCCGCACAAAAGAAACAGAAGCGGCGGAAAATGTCATCGTTCAACCTGGACGCCATCTCGCTCGATAAACTGTCGGACGACGTCGTGGAAGACGCAGTTTCCGAGGAAGAAGGCGACTTGTTAGACCTCTATGTCTGCTGTCAATGCTCGCTGTATTGCATCGTTTCCGACGTGATCCCTGGCGTTATACCCGTCAAGTACATCGAAGAGTTCGTGCGAGAGAGATCAGAAAATCCGACTCCCAATCTTAGCCGAGAAGAATCCGTTGTCTCGGGGCTTGAGACACTCCTAGTGTACGTCTCGTATATGTTTTGCGTTACGACACGCTCATCATGCGCAGCATCGTCGAAAACAAACTTTGGAGGGGTGAAAATCGAGGCATAACCATTTCTCGTCCGGTATTCCAACGCAAGATCGGATGGACGCACGTAGTGTGAGAGCGCAATTGGCTGTTTTCGCATCTGCTCACGCGATCCACATGCCCAGTCGCTGTATCTTTGAACATTTGGGCTTCATCATTGCTGAAACGATAACACCCGCTGGCCAGCGGGATACCTCGGTCACACCTCCCGACACGGATCCGAGCACTTTGCAGGGTCGTCAGGATGGACGAAAGCTGCTCCGTTTCTGGGTCGAGACAGGGGCTTGGTTGCTCGACTACCAACGGCGATATAGTATGTGTTCTCTGAACGTTTGGACGACTATTCAAGCTCCTCGCAGGCAATATGCTTAAACAGTACGTCTGCGCAAGAGTGTGGGTGAAGTTGGATTCTGTCCGTGAATTGTATCAGATGGCTGTAGGAGCACATCCAGATCAGAGTACGCGTCACCTCTTCCGTTCTGTTCATCACGTCGCTTACTGGTGTATAGTCCAAAGACTGACAAGTTTACCTGCGTTCGTCGAATACGAACCTGTTCAAAGTGCCCTAAGGGCACTCGGTTCGACTCCCATGACATATTCGCCTGGTGAGTCGGTCTCCGCCATGATCCGACCTATTTTGAACTCGTGGATTTCAGAGCTTTTGGGATTTGCATACCTCGCTCAGTGTAGATGCGACCCTAGGCAGACATCGCATTATTTCACTCAATTTTATAGTGTTATCCAAGCTATCCAAGCGTTTGGCGATATCCCTTCTCAGGAACTCCAAAATCTTGTTCTGCAAGAGCGCACCAGGGGCCGATACACCGAAGAGGATCGTCTCGGTGCCATTAGACTCCTTGGCTTCGGCAAGGACAACCTGCTGGGCGTAGATTACGAGGACGATATCGATGAGGAATTCTTGGTGTCAGCCTGGAAAGATTGCCTAAAGAGAGCCTGGAGGGATCCCAAGGATGGCGCGCAACGATTGAGGGATGCCAACGATGCGTTCAGAATCGTAGCAGAATCAAGAGGTAGTGTGAACCTGCAGAAATTGTGGGCGGATTCCTCTAGGGACAGCATGGATCCGGCTCGGGCGTATACCATCCTGGAAGTTCCTTCAGGGACAGACGACGGGATGTTGATGACCGTGTTCATGGTGCGGGTATGTGTTTCTGATGATCGATCGGTATACCGCGCCCTTACCTGGGATCGTGTTAGCTGGAGGAACAACCTCATCAATCGGAACGTATGAGGGAGGCTCTGATGACGCTAGCAGAGGCCAGAGACAGTGCTCGATTGCGGGCCTTCCTAGAAACCGGGCAAGACCGTAAGTGTCCACTAGATCGTGAATTCAGGAATGATGTCTCACGACACGGCACGATCAGCGGGGGAGATCGCGCCGACGATGCGACACGATTTCCCGAGGGGTCTCAACCAACTGGGAAACACGTGTTACTTGAACTCGCTCTTGCAGTACTTTTACACCATCAAGGAGCTGCGAGATGCGGTCGCGCCACTGGCAAAGATGAGCGTCAAGGCTCTGGAGGACGAGAAATACTCGGACGACGATCTCAAGCGACATCGCGTCGGCGGACGGTTGGTCACGCGACGGGAGATTTTCCGTTCCAAGCAATGTATGTTTATACCATGGTCCGAGAGCTCGTATTGACGATCCTGCCAGTCGTCAGTCATCTCGCCAACTTGTTCTGGAAACTCGAGCACTCGGAGGAGGCCTCCGTGACGCCCACGATGGACCTCGCCAAGCTTGCCCTCGTAACCTCGCGGGACGAAGAAGACGAAGAGGCGGAGAGCAGAGGGACGGACTCATCCAACGACACGGACGCGACGCTCGTGGAGGATTCGCAATCTCCCGGCCGCCTTGTCAGTGCGGAACCGGGGGATACCGTGCTCGGAAAACGCGCTCGAGACGACAATGCGATGGACGTGGACGAATTCGCGTCGCCCAAGTCGCCCGGGTCCGACACGGAAAAGAACGGGTACGTGATGGTCTCGCATCCGTCTTCGCCACGTCGATCCAAGTCGCCTCGTCTTGATGCGGCGAGTAGCTCGAGCGCGTCTTCCAGGTCTGTCTCTTCGAAGGAGACAACTGTGAAGAGTGCTGGTCTGCAGGGTGAGGAGGACGCGCCCAAGAAGCCGTCTTTACCTGAGGTGAAGATGCGGACGACGTCGGACTCGGTGATGATGTTTGGTAAGTCGTTGTTGGAGAGTCGTCGAGCGACAGAGCTGCATCATTTTTTTAAATCTAGGAAAACAACATGACGTGTCAGAGTGCATGGACAATTGCATGTTCCAGATCGAGATCGCTCTGCTCAACTTTAGCGGGTTGAGCGAGGCGCAAGAAAAGGGCAGTCTAGTGAAAAGGTTTTTTTGGTTTCTCGGTGTCGTCTTTGGAGTCACGCTTACGAGCGCATTTCAGGCTCTTTTACGGCAAGTTGAGGCAGCGCCTGACGCCGGATCAGCGCAAGTCGCGGACGTCAGTGACGGAGAAGCAGGATCTTTTTTCTCACCTGCCCGTGAACGTTACCGACAGCGGAATCGACATTTACGACGGGCTGAGTCGGTATTTTGACGATCTGGTCGACTACGAGGGCGGCAAAGCGAGGATGGAGGTGTCGCTCGTCGAGCTTCCTCCCTTGTTGCAGATTCAGCTGCAGGTGAGCGCGATTTGTTGACATTATGATGGACAGACGTCCGAGTTCATCGCAGCGCGTGCAATTCAACCGAGAGACCTTGCAACCGTACAAGTCTCAAGCGTACGTCAAGTTTGGGGAGACGATCTACATGGACCGTTTCCTCGACTCGGCGGACCCGCAGAAGAAGGCAAAGTCTAAGCGCATACAGACTGCGCTGGCTGCACGGAGGGAACGTCTACGCTTGGTCACGGAACACAAGGTATGAGCGGGATCTCGTCTAGTGCCTCGCTTGACACTCACTGTCCCGTACAGCATGCGCCATTTGGCGACTGTCTCGACTATACGCTCAACTTTCTCACCAAGCAAGATGGCATCAGTCTACCGCAGCTCGACAGTGAACTCGTGGCTCAAATGAACAACGAACAAGAGGTCATCAAGGCGGAAATCGAAACGGTTCGCAGCGACATTGAGAGGCTCAAGGAAGAGCTGGAAGACTTGTGGAAGGACGACAGGACGTTCGCTTACGAGCTCACGTCGGTTTTTATCCATCGAGGCTCGTCGCCGTCGTTTGGGCACTACTTTTTCTATTCTCGAAACCTACCGGATAAATCGGAAGAGTGGTTCAAGTACAATGACTCGAGCGTCAGCGAGGTTCAGAAAGGCGAGGTGCTGGCGGATACCGCTGGATCGACTGCAAATCCATATCTGGTGCGTTGGCTCATCGTCTCCTTGTTCAACTTTTGAACGGCCATGACCATAGCTGGTATTTGCGCGCAAAGGTTCGGACGTCGTACATACTGTTCAGCGGATTGCTGCGAGCGTGGAAGACTCAAAGCCATGATTTACACTTGATATCCTTGACGAATGTAATCCCCGCTGTCATGTACACTTAGTGGATTCTCTAGTTTCTGGGTTGAATCATGATCTGACACGCAAGCTGCCGATGTGAATTAGACTTTGCGCAACGAGACGATGCGGATGCGACTGACTTTATGATGGCTCAGATGGTGGCTCGCAGGGTGGGGTCGCATCTCGCTTCGGTTCGAGGGTCCTCAGCAGAATGTCTAGCCTGTCCAAGACCTCGTCCAGCCTGGCCTCCACTTCGCTCGCCATGATGTCAGCACTATCGAGGTGCGCCAACAACTCTGCATCGTCTCCCTCCGTAGCGAGTTGACTGCTGGACGCGTGGAGGTCATCAAAAGACATGGTCAAGCTCGACAACGGGCGGACGCCAAATTTAGGTGGTGGAGCGCGGCATCTCGGCAGCGTCCTTTACACGATGACCTCGCAGACTGAATGTGTGCAGCAGCTGCTCGCCACGTTTCCTGCGCGTCCGTTTGACCAGAAGACGCTCGACGACAATGTCGCACAGGAGGTGCGCAAGTTTCTGGAGGCCTCTTCGCAGGAGAACGTTCGGAGTCGGTGGGAACTCGTCCTGAGGAAGGAGGTCTTTGCGTTGGCGGTGAGTTTCTCCGTCCTTTCTCTCGGTGGATGCGATAAACGCCGGTTTACAGTCGACGGAGGGCAAGGCGTTGAAAGACGGGAGCGCAGAGTATTACAATGGCTTGCAAGACCGACTCGATCTCGTGCTCACGTTCACCGAGCAAGGTTCGCCCGCACTTGCAACCACTCGGGACGTCGATTCTGACAGCACCTACGACGCGCACGCGCAGATGCCTGCGAAACCGCGTTCCCGTTTACAGTCCTTCAAGACTTGCTGGAGACACAGACGATCGTCTCGTGCTCGCACATCTTTTCGTGGATCGAGATGCAGGCGTTGCGTCTCACCCGAGGCATGGTCCCGCAAAAGGGCAAGGCGCTTATATTGCTCCGGATGCTTAACGACCTGCTTCGACGCCTGTCCAAGACGGGTTCGACGACGATGTTTTGCGGGCGTATATTGACTTTTCTCAGTGGCGTCTTCCCTCTGGGGGAGAGGAGTGGCGTCAACCTGCGAGGAGAATACGGACCCGTGTGGGAGGGAACCGTGGAAGTCGGTCATGATGACGTCGAGATGAATGACCAGGTTTCAAAGCCGTCCGTTCAGGGCGACAAGATGGAGGTTGATGGCGAACGAGGGACCGACGAAGCAAAGAAGCAGTCAAGGCTCGACAAGGATGGTACAATCTGTTTTATATTCGGTGATCATTTCAAAAATTTCTAATTCTTCTCCTTGCCAAGATTTCTACAAGACTTTCTGGTCGCTTCAGCTCCCGTTCTCTCGTCCTCCCATCTTTGCTAACCCGAACACTTTCAACGATTTCAAGCAGGCCGTCGAGAAAGTTCTACCTGTTATCAAGGAAGCTACGACAAAAGAACGCGCCATGATGGGTAACAGGGCATCGATAGGTCAACCAGGTCCTCTGAAACGCAAACGTGAGGCCGAGCCAGGGGAAGAGACCAACACCAGCGACTACTTCTTTGCGAAATTCCTCACGAGCCCGGATCTCCTGAGTCTTGAAGTCTGTTGATTCATCCCTGTTGATGTTCTGCCGACGCTCAATTTACGCTCTGATCCGTCCAGATCGCGGACACCCACTTCCGACGTCAAATTCTCTTTCAGCTTCTCATTCTCCTGAACCACCTGCTGTCGTTCACCAAGACTGCGAAAGCGACGTGGGCGACCCCGCGTAATCGATCACTACAAATGGATTTTACGCTCGAGCCCACGGATGCACAATGGGTCCAAGATACGATTATCAAAGCGACCGCGGAACTACGTTCCACTTCTCCGAATGGGCCGACGTTTTCAGACACCGTCAACACTATCCTTGAGCGGGAGAAGAACTGGGTGAAGTGGAAGAATGATCTGTGTGCACCATTTGACCGTGAACCATGGAGCGCAGAGGTGGACGGGAAGACGGTTGGACTGGAGGAAGCGACGAGGGAATTGCGTGCAAAGAGAAGAGAGGAACCCGAGGAATGGAAATTTAGCCTCGGCTCTCTACCGTTAACGGAGATTTGGGAAATGGGGTATAGAGACCTCTTCGACCTCCAGAACCCCTTCCAGTTGAGCCGATTCTTGCTCGAGGAGTTGCATTACTGATTACGCTACACCAGGGCTGGCGACGTCAAAGATTTCGTGAAAAAGATCAAGCAAGAAGACGCTCGAATAGAGATGCGGAAGAAAACGCTGGCAAAGAATGCAGAGCGAATAGCTCAAGCTCGGGCCAAGGCAGCTGCACAGGCTGCCCCCGTAGCGGAAGCACCAGCATCCTCGCAGGACGTGTCAATGGCGAATGTGGAGCCAGCCAAAACAGAGCCTCCTTCAACTGCTCCTCAGCCTGTTACAGAATCCCCGTTACACCCCTCACTTCCTCCCAAGCCTGGGACGTCCGTACCGGCAAGGTTACCGGGGACAGAAGGACTCCTGGCGCCTGTGGCTCCACCCCCAGCACCTGCAGCAACTCCAGCATCACCCCTTGTTCCACCCCCTGATGAACAAGTGTTGAAGCTCGAAGACGTAAGTACAAACCATTCGGATTTCGATGGCGTAGCTAACAGGTTCGCACAGAACAAACAACGGTGGTCGTGGTTGGCGTTGCGAACAGCACGAGATCAGCACTTGCAACATTTCGGGAGGATCGGCACTGGTGATGTGCTTCTCCTCGCACAGGAGATTGAGGCAGAGAAGGAGCGAGAACGGGAGCGAGAGCGAGAGAAGGAGAAGGAGAAGGCACAAAAGATGGAGGAGAGCGGGACGAATGTCAACGGTAGTTGCCAGCCGGGGCCATCCAACGACAAGAAGAAGGAAGGCACGCCGGATGTTTTGAACGGCAAAGATGGTGAGGGGGACGTGAAGATGGAGGATCGATAAACCGGGCGCGGGTTGTATCGGGCACGCCGACGTTCCCCCACCTAGGTATTATGGCTGGCCACGTCGGTCACCAACCTTATACCCTCAGATCAATTCACGATTCGAAAGGCTTCGCCCATTCATCTCAAGTCCACCGACTCCACCCAAGTTCGTTCGATTTGATTGTAAACATGATCTCGTTGCCACCCTTTCGGCGCTTCGGTACTCGTGAAATAATAGTAAGTACTAGTAATCGCAACGAATCCCTTCAAAGCAGACTTTTCGGAC
>JBBPTO010002027.1:0-12408 GCA_038094155.1 Pulveroboletus cf. aberrans
GTTTTTGCTACACTGGGGTATACTTTTTAATATACTTTGACTACACTTTCTGACTACACTTCTGCACATTTTTGATATACTTTCACTATAGTTTTACTACACTTTTTTACACTTTTTGATACACTTTTATTTATTTGTATACTTTCTAGGTGCAGTTATTGAGTATGGTTACAAAGTGGTACACTTTGACTATTCTGAATACACTTTATAGCTAAACTTCAACTGCATATTGTCACTACAATTCTACCTTTTCCTACAATTCATTAGTGCTCTTTAACTAATAGAACTATTATACTAACTGATTAAACCTCACATAGAGTAAATCTCTGTCAAAGCTGTGAATGCTATCATGTCTGTACTAACTGTGGAGTCTGGAGAGTAAACCCCTAGTTTCCTGATGCAGTAATGAGTCACAACTACTAAAAGCATAATTCTATTACACTTCCTAAACAGATTGACCACATGATGAGTCTAGATGCAGTCTTCATGACTCAGCTATGATGTCATAAGCTCTGGAGCTTTCTGTGCTCCACAACTGCTGTGCTGGATTAATCTAGATCCAACCCCACTTATTTCAAATATGTGAAGCAGCATGACAGATTGTCATATCCATGACAACTTTGCACCTCTGAAACCCAACTCCACTTATTTCCCCAGTGATATCTCACCAATTATGCATCTTCATTCCTCTGGACCTCCATACATATCTTTATGTTACTCCTTTGTTCTCTATTTAGTTAGTCTCTCACTCTCTACCTTTTCCTGACCCTGTGCAGCATGGCTCTGATGAACTGCATAATTAGTGTGCAGCTCTGGTTCATAGATTCCTGACTCCATTTCCTTACTCATTCTTTACAACTGCATTGCAAATCTGGTACCCTCTGTAGTATGTATACTGTACCAACTCTGCTGTACATAGTCCAGTTTTGATATTGAATTGAGCACTTGATGCTCTTTCTCCTTGACTGGCTTGATACTTAATTCTCTGTTGTACTCTGACAGATATCTCTGCTCTTCTTCATGTCTAGACAACTTAACTTTGACCCTCCAATTCTCTGATCAAATATGAAACCACCCACCAAGACTTGGAACAAGGGCACACCACATAAGGCAAAGCCAAAGTTTCACAAATTAACTCTGGAGCTCTGGAGTTGTATAGTAGTTTACCCCCACAACTCTGACACAGATCCTCTGATGTCATACTTGTCAAAACCTCATGATCTCTGACCTTCCTCTGGACTTCTCCAACACTCTCAAACCCACTTTGTTGTGGAGGGGACAGCTTTGATGCAGAGTTGATGAGTTGATCTTGGACCCAACTAATACTCATTGGACTGGTCATGTACCATCCCTTACATACTTGCACACGCATTTTGGCATATATTGCATCCTTTTTTACTTTACTTTACTTTTAATATGCTGTCTCACTATTTTCTTGTCTTACCTTGATGGTTGGCTACAGGATCTGACTTATTATGATCAGAGTAAGTTGGAGATCACTGGAGGAGGTGTGATTGTGCCTCTGCCCATGGGTATTTGATTTCCTCTTCATTTCACAAACCCTCTAGGTCATTTTTACCACTTTTGGAAAGTGACTGAGGTGAGCCCCTTTGTTATTATATCATACTATGTAGCTAATTCATGTAGTGGGCACTTCTGCCCTTTACTTAGTTTTGACAATACTGACATCATTGACCTTAGTCTGGCTACATCACACACAGATACATACAGATTTCTGTATGTATTTAAAGATGATAGATACTGTGATATAATGATAATAAGATCCATTTTTCCTCTTGAAGTCAAGCTTCTAAGAAGCTCACAGGGTTTGATCTCATCAAATCTTGACTAACCCAAACTTGGTCACAAGAACTTCAATATCTGTCTTGGTGAGGATCCTTGACTTACCTCTCCCTTCTTTGCCCTGTGCAATAGGAGCACCCTTGTACCCTCCTGTCACTCCAGTCATGTTTCATGACTCACATCTACTCTTTTATGATAGAGACATATGTATAGACCAACAGTCCTATATTGTATATAAGAAGAGCTCCTTCATGGTTGCTCTCTAGTACTTCTAGTAACCTAGACAGTCAAATTGAATTCCTTCTCTTTCTGTCTTCCTTTAAAAACCCTCTATATTTCAATGCTTCATTTATTCTTGGTGAGGTCTTCTAACAAGGTCCATGACATTCCCTTTCCCTATTAGTTCCTTGATTGGTAGCACTATCTGCTATCTTGAAGAATGAGTTAAAAAGATCCTTGCATCTCTTTCATCTGTACCTTTATGATCTGCAGTCACTCTAATCTATGTAAAGGCTTGTATCATGTACATACATAGATACTCAGCCTGAATATTGACTTAGATCACATCTTGTCTTTTTCTGATTCTTCTACATTGCATTTTCAATTAAGAAGGCCATGACAGTGCAAAGGCACAACACATAAGTTCTGTGTCAAGCCTTTGATCCTCCAACATCCACCTCTCTATACTTTCATTCAACTCTGACACACCTTCACCCTGGAGTTGCCCAACATACCCTCTGACACTTCAATTTTCAACTAGAGTTTGACAGAAAAAACTCAAGTCTTATAACTTACCTCAGCTGCTCTCATTTTGCCTGCAAATGCATCTCTACTTCTGAAAGCCACCCTATCTATCCTTGATTTTCTTATATTTTTACTTCCA
The DNA here is from genome assembly GCA_038094155.1 of Pulveroboletus cf. aberrans. NCBI lineage: Eukaryota > Fungi > Basidiomycota > Agaricomycetes > Boletales > Boletaceae > Pulveroboletus > Pulveroboletus cf. aberrans. The sequence goes on from JBBPTO010002027.1 coordinate 2,687, forward strand.
CTGCTAGCCATCCTACTCAAATGTTATTTCCTTTCATCTGCATAATTTATCATCAATGAGCTGAACATTAAAGACAGCCAGAAAATCAGTATCATGCCCATTCTTTCTTATGACATGAAATGACAGCAGTGGTCAAGGAAGAGTTAGGTCATGGAAGAAGGAAGCACAGAGCCAACATGCTGTACACAAACAGTCCCTGACTGAATTATAGCAATATTAGTCTATTATCTACTTATCATTATACTGCAATATTGCTTGTACTATACCTGTGTGCATATGAATATCTACAATATTCTTTTTTTTTTTTCCTTATCTTTTTCAATTTTTTTAAGCCAATATTGGGGACATTTGACAGTCAGCCTTGTGATATATGATAAGGTGGAAATTTTATTTCATTAGTGGGCCATGTGACATGTGATAAACAAATTGATTTTAATAATATGGTATTCCACTCATCTAAGGCCCATCTACTCTTTACTGCCCTGGACTCTGCCACTGGCAAGGTTCTTCCTGCTGTTGTATGCATCTATCAATCTAACATGGTTATGCATGTGCAGTTCTCTGCTGCCAACCCCTTTTCCACTAGCTAACACCCTGTGACTGTGGTTACCCTAGCAAAAGGGATAAGTGTGGCCTCTACCCCCACCTCAAATTCAAGGGCAATCACAGCCACTGATCTTAAGCAATTGGACTCCAAACTGCTAAACTTCACAGAGAAGTTGAAACTCTTTGAAAGAAAGTCCACTTGCTGAGAGACTTGGTCAACCACCTCTGCCACACAGATAAGGCATCCCCCTCTCCTCTCTCTTCATTCAACCACCCATCAGTTTTTCATACCCCCCAACAGCCAATCCCACCATTCAGACACATCTCATGAGTATCCTAGCTTCAGATTGCATTCTAAATGCTGAGCACTGCTGGATTGGCTTACCTTGAGCATACAAGTATGAATTCAAGAACTGATCTCAAGGATTCTCTCACCATTTGCTTTGATGACCATTTCCTCTGACACTATTCTTACCAATATGCCTAACTGTGAATACAATCATTTGTTAATAGGAGAAAGGCCAATACTTGAAGGAAACCTGAGCAATTTGATAGACCAGCTTCCACAGGTACCATTCAAATATGTATCCTGCTCATAATTAGTCTGCTGGAAGCAAATTTTTTCCAACAATTATCATGTCACCATTTGTACTGTAACCAGCTAGCCTAGGAAGATCTTAGTAAATGTCATATCATAGTCCATCTTTCTCCTGCTATGTATCTTCATGGGCTCTGATTTTCCAGTTAGTAGTTCCTTGTTCTTGCTATGTTCTACATATGGTATTACACACTGCTACAGGATAATAACAGATTTAAAAAAAGTTTTGGGTCAGTAAAAAATGTTCTCAACTTTAATGCTTCTGCAGATCACAGTTCTTACATATTATAATTTACAATTTACAATATAGGAGCAATATAGGTATAAATTCATCGCAGTCCAAGTTAGAGACTAGCTCCCAATAAACAATCCATGTCACTGCTTGTGAAAGAAAAAGTCATGTGATAAAATTATTCTACTGCCATTGTATTGCACTGAATCAGGGTTTTCAAATGGATTGATGAAAAAAAAGGCATTGGCATTCAGCAGAGGGCATGCAACTTAAGGTATTGCTGTGTATTGTGGTGTATGTTGACATCTGCCTGCAATTGCACCTTAGCTGAAATATTTGACACATGAGACCTGAGCATGGAGCTGGCAATGCACACATGACATCTATGCTATGAAATATAAGTGAAATAGATGATTGTGAGTTGATTGAAATCCCCATGATTGATTCCAGCCACAATAGCATTTTTTTGAATAACTTATGCATGTGCATATTCAATTAAATGATGTTTTCATTGTAATCATTTTTCTTTTCAGCATTATTTTTGATGATAGTATTAACATGGCCAGTATTGTCCACATTGTAGCAGAGTAGATTTGAAACCACTGTAACAGGTCACAGTGGTTAGTATATTGGTTATTAAACAGTTATATACAATTTACATATCTTGTTGCTCAAGACTGAAATATGCCTGTTAATTTCTCTCAGAATAATATCTGCAACTTTAATTAAGCCATTTCCATAATTATTGCTAAGGTCTCTTATGCATGTTACCACACACATCTTGTTGTTTCAAGCAAGTGCCTGTCATGTAATGATTAGCACTAGCCATAATCTAGACTATGCAATATTACATGTTGTTGAGTATTAGTGTGTTTGAAACATTCATTCATTAATTCTATTGCTAGATTCCTTTAGTTTTCAAATGAAGAGTGTGTTGTGTGGGGGTTGAATACTGTTTTGGGTCAAGTTGACCTGTCACCAATAACATGACCCCATGTTTGACTAAAGTCTCAAGTGAGAAGTCTGCATTAATTTAAGTCTGAAATGCCTTATGTAAATAAATTAGATGATTCATATAGAATCCAGCCAACTCCTGAAGAGTGGTTATTGACTGGGGCCATTTACCTGTACCGTTGATATCATCATATTTTGTCTCCTGAGCATCTGAGCAACACCTTCTGTCAAACACAGAAAACAGCCAAATCTCTGCATAGAGACTTAAGCTTGTGGCAAACTACTAAGTGTAGTGTTGTGTCAGTTCTATTTTTGCATTTTTCAGTTTATTTCATCTAGTACATTTGTATTCAATTTATTGATGAAATGAAAGGTGGCTTTAAGAAGTATTTATAATCTGGTAAAAAAATAGATGTAGATTGATGTGACAATTTTTGTGATATCAGCTCAGTTTCAATTTTGATTTGATTTTAGTGAATATAGTTTAATTTAAATATCTCAGAAAGTGCTATGTCAATCATAGTTTTCTTTTGATTTGAAAGTTATAGTTAAAAACCACATTATATAATACTTCTTTATCACTCAAACAGAAGCTGAGAAAAGAAAGGCAGTTTGAAACCAAGGCAATACTATGTCAGTGTTTACAGTGGATTGGATCTGCTTAAGTCTTTTGCATATTGCATATGTAGCAGCAAGCTTCTCTGTTGCAAATTGATAGTCAGGGAGGCATTTTTCAATATGTGTGTTGAGGTACATCCAATGCTACTGTGTGATTGATTTGTATGGCAGCATTATACAGGCAGTGGAAATATTGAGACAAGCCTACTTCTCATTATCAAATGGATTGTGATTATGGCATCTAGCTATGCTACAGTCATCTCTTTCACTTTGATTTTGTAATGAAATTCCAAGTTAAAAAGCTAATGGTCAGGCTAAGGTTCTCCCCAAAATTTCTGCTGTATGATCCAACCATGTTAAAGATCTGGCAAGCCTCACTCACTTGATTTAAAATGATGAGCAAACCACATTCAAATCAAATATCCTCAAATTGAAGCAAAGCATGCTTATACAACAATTCAGGCAACTGGACCCATATCTCTAGTTCAGAAAGACAACCATTTAGTTCACTGGATGTCTTGCAGGAGGATATTGATCAAATGGGATCTAAATCAAAAGCAAGTGTGTTGAAAAATAATTCTGCATGATACTGTGAGCATACAAATATCCATATACATATTTTAATACTTACTTGTGTAAATTGTGCAAGCCTAGCCTTTATGAACATATGAACATCTCATTTTCAGTTTCAAGCTTTGTTAAAATACAAACAGAAGTAATTCAACTCTGAGTCAGATGCAATTGGTAATCTGGATGTCACAGATCTCTTTAATTTAGATAATGTTTATAACACAAATCCTAAGAAGCAAGTATGCACTTCAAAGTTAAATTTCCACACTCAAGCAATAAAAAGGTCATGCTAACAGCACAAACTTAAAGTCAAAGAAGTGAGATGCCAAGAAAACTATCATTAAGAAATAAAAGGGAAAGGAACCAGCTGTAGAAGAGAAAAAAAGAGTCTAAGGATAGTTAGAAAGGCCATTCAAGAAAATTATTTAAGTATGGATGAAGGAAGGAATTATAAAGAAGACATCAAGCTTCCATGTAAGCTTCAATTCTACTGGTGTTGAATTCATTTATACTGTCATATCCATTCCAACCCCATATTGCCATACCTTCACATCTCCTCTGATATGTATATCCTATGTTACCTCCAACTCTGACATTCTATATGAGTTTTAATCAGTCAGTATAATAGTTCTATTAGTTGAGGAGCACTGGTGAATTGCATTAAAAGGTGAAATTGTAGTAACAATATGCAGTTAAAGTATAGTTATAAAGTGTAGTCAAAGTGTACCACTTTGTAACTAGACTCAATAACTACACTTTTGTTAGTCTTTTACTATAGTATTTGACTACACCTTTGCTATGCTCTTGTAGACTTTTCTCATACATTTTTACTATATCTTTTAACTTCAAGTTTACCATACTTTTACATGTTTTTAATACACTTTTAATATACTTTTTGACATGCTTTTACAACTACAGCTTTGCTATGGTTTTGTATTTCTTTTCAACATACTGTTGATATACTTTTTAAAATGTTTTTATTACACTTTCTAACTATAATTTTGCCAAATTTTCTTGTGCTTTTTGATATACTCTTGATAGACTTTTTGACTTACTTTTACTATAGTTTTCCATGCCCTTTTGATATATGTACTATTAATATATGATATTCTTTTACTACATTCTAACTATGATTTTGCTATGCTTTTATATGCTTTTTCAATATGCTTTCAATATACATTTAATGTATCTTTGATGTTCATTTTAATTTTCTTCTAGTATCCTTTTTGATGCTTTAATGCCTGACTCTAAACTATACTTTTGCTATACTTTTACTATGGTTACAAAGCATAGTTAAAGCATAGTCAAGAAGTATACTAGAAAGCATACAAATGAAAGGTCTACTAAAAGTGTATTTAAGATATATCAAAAAGGGTAATAAAATTGTTTATAAAATTATAGCAAAATTATTACTAAAAAGAACAGTGAAAATATATTTAGGTCAAGAATATGTTATATATATAGTTAGATGATGTAATAAGATTATATTAAAAACATACAAAAGTATAGCCACAACATATAGTCAAAGTGTATTAAAAAGCATATAAAAATGTGGCAAAATTGTAATTAGAAAGTTTAGCAAAAGTGTGTTAAAAATGTATAAAATTATGGCAAGAGTGTACCAAAAGTGTACTAAAGGGTGTAGCAAAAATCTAGTCAGAAAATATAGTAAAAGTGTATTAAAATATGTATGAAAATGTAGCAAAGGTAAAGTCAGAAAATGTAGAAAGAGTATATCAAAGCATACAAAAGTGTAGTAAAGTGTAGTCAGAAGATGTAATAAGAGTGTATCAAGGCATACAAAAGTGTAGCGAAAGTGTTAGTTAGAAAGTGTAGTAAAAGTGTAGTAAAAGTATATTAAAAATGTACAAAAGTGTGATAAGAAAGTATAGTCAAAGTGTACTAAAAGTGTGGCACAGTTTCATAAATGTATATTAAAATTTTATAGAAGTATAGTCAAAAAGTATAGTTAAAGTAAAAAAGTGTAATCAAAGTATACCAAAAAGTATACAAAAGTGTGGTAAAAACATAGCAAAAGTTTATGAAAAATGTACCAAAGTGTAGTCAGAAAGTGTAGCCAAAGTGTATCATAAAGCATACAAAAGTGTAGTCAGAAGGTGTAGTAAAAGTGTACCAAAAAGCTTACAAAAGTGTACCAAAAGTGTAGTAAGACTTGGCAAGTACTGAGTTTAATTTTTGATGAGCCAAATTTGATTTCTTCCCAAACATATATAAGCCCTCCACTCCCCAACTTTTTTCTCACACTCTCTTTTTCCTCAATCACTATCATCTCATATTACTTCTACTTTATTATTTTATTTATGTTTTAATGGTATGTGATTATCAATTACATATAGACTTTAATTAATTATTGTTTGTTCCGCTTTTTTAAGATTATATAATCGTTATGTATATGTAATCTATACTGTAGAAGCTGTCCAGTCTGTGAAATTTGTCCAGCTGATTGATGTTTGTTTCATCTGTGAGATTTGTCCAGTCTAGTCTGTAATATCTGTGCAGATCTCTACCTTGCTGGAATGATTGGAGTGACTGCATATTCTGTCCAGTATTATGCTTATCTTGGATAGAGGATAAGCACAGCCCCTAAGACAGGTCTAGAGTCAAGGGTTCAAGGGGAGTGGGGCTAGCTGTTTCACAAGGATGAAGGTAAAAGAGTTTGAGGTAAACAAGGTGTTCTTCTTGCTCTGTCTCAATGATCAAATGTTGAATAAAATCAAGAACTCAGCAATCTGATGTTACTGAGGAACAAGGGGTTTACTAAACAGCATAGCCTCAAGAGTGCTATGAAGTCTCAGAGAGTAAAGGGTTTCCTGATAAGAAACTAAGGATGAGGGGTGAGTAGTGAAGGCAAAGATCCAGTGTATTGAGGTACATGAAAGGGAGGCCTAGCTTGAGAAATACAAGAGGAGCATATATATAGGCATAAGACAGGGCAGGAAGGAGTCACTGACAGAGTAAGTGGAATTGCATAGAATGTGATGAAAGCAGGTGATGAGTCAAGGTGTCATAGTCAGCAATTAAAAGCAAAGAATGTCCAAGTTGGGACTTATGTACTGTATATGTAAGATAAGGAAAGAAAGGGGCTGATCATAACATCCAGGCTGGTCCAGACTAGGCAATGACATCTCTAGCATTCTGGACTCTAATCTGACCTTATAGTATATAACTCCTGTAATTCCCTCACTTACTCTTGAATTCAAATATTGATGTTGTGCCTCACTCTTTCAACCTCTGTCTGATTTCAATGAAGTTTCCTTCCTTCCTACATACCTCTTCTTTACTATGTTCTTTTTATCTTCAAATGAAAACTCAGACATCAAGCAAGAGCACAACACACAAGTCCTGTATCAATTTCTTGCATTTATAGCTTCTTATCTCTGTTCATCTATGCCTTCATCACCTCTGCATATTGTTCCACTCCATCTCTGTTGGACCTCCAGCCCATCTTTCTTTCTTTGCCTTAGAGTTGACTATTATGCATTGAATCTCAATCAGGTGAAGCTCAAAGGAGCACACCAATAACACATACAAATAAATGATTATTCTTGTTTGTTTCATCAATCACTATAAACTCTGAATCATTGACAAAATTTTCCAGATCACAAATAAATGCTTGGAACTTCATATGTGCAGCTTCACCATGTTCAGTAGTTAGCTTTTGCATAGCTTTGTGATTTATGTCTATATATTTGAGTGTCTAACAGGGTGCAGAGAAGCTGATGACATTGTGCTTGTGAAGATGCTAGATATGGAGCTTATTAAAAAATAAGTCAGGTTCTTGCTGAAAAGGGTCAGACAGAGTTATAAGAACTGCATGGATAAGTTTCATATTATTATTTTAGATCACTATAAAGCCTGCAATGTGATCTGTAATATATAACATATAGAACAAATTCAATGAACAATATTTTTAAAAATTGACACTAAATATTTTTGAATATAATGTTGATAAAATTTAAAAGAAATTTAGCTATATTATAATAATATATAACATCTAAAAGAGATAAGTTATAATATTATATATATTGATAATGCTATATAATGTCTAAATTATTATTGCAATATTTACATTATCAAACATGATATAAAAGGCAAATTTCATTTTCTGGCCATACAACAAGTGCATACTAGACAGACTATGATTGTGTGCTACAATTGTAGTCACATAAACTATAAAAAGAGCCGAAATAAAGTTAAAAATCACTTGCAATTTATATTGCACAATCTAGCCTTATCTTGATAATGACTTTAGGAAGTAGTGGGTCTTAACTTCAAGGTAAGAGATAGAACTTGAAGTCAAGAGTAAAGAAAAAAAAAAAAAAGAGGTGGAGTTTATAGTAGATACTATTTACAAAGAAAATTGTAACATGCATATTTCAGATCTGCATTTTCTAATGTAATGTAATATTTACAAGAGATAATACATACATATCACTTGAGTACAATTCATAAGATCAATTAGCAGTTCAAACAATAATGAGGCCAATATTAAAATTATATTTTGCATGTATACATATCAAAGCAATCTAATAAAATAAAATTCAAGATTGCATTTATGTGATCATGTAAGCTGGAAATATAAATGATTATACTTTCATTTCAAAATGAAATCAAATAACAAGATGTATCTTGTTGTAGTATTTTAAGTACAAAGCAGTAATGACTATTTCTCTTCATTTCATTTTTCATCTAACTGATAAAAAATCACATGGCTGACAAGCCAGCTGTAAGAATATGGCTACAGAAAAAGCACCCAGAATGAGAAGCAAACCAACTACTGGATTTTGATGATATTAATATTACCCATCAACTCCCTTGACAAAGCATCCTTATGAATTTGAACCATGATCAGACAATCTGTCATAACCTGCTTATACTCAGCATGCATGAGCAAATTCAGAGGAAGTTATGCAGTACTATGATGCTCTACACAGCTGTCACAGAGTCACAACAAAATCTCCCCTTGTGCAGCCATGATACAGAAAATACAGTATCACATATATTTAATAATGCTGTGTCATACTTGGTACAGAATGTACAGTTGCGGACAGTCAAACACAACAAATTTGTACTTCAATTTTTTTCAACTGCTACATTCATTTGAAATGGCCCTGTTAGGTCTAGATCACATATTTAGAGATTGTTCATGATGATTGCACGAGCAGATTGTCCAAAAATGTAACTATGATATCACCAACTTGTCAAAAATTTGGCGGGCCCCTAAAAAAATTGCTAAAATCTTCCAAAAATGCACAATTGTCTCCTTTCGCTGAGTGGGAAGTGACACCACAAAAATGAAGGGTCGATGTCCACAGCATAGAGATGAAAAAAAAAGCAAAAAGAGGCACTCTGTTTACTACAGTCACAATGCCTCGCAGTCGACCAAGGAAGCAGCAAAGGAATATTTCTGGACTTCATGGTCAAGCCCAACATGCACCAGGTGCAGTCGATGACAATTCTCAATCTGAGACTTCTGTAGACAACTTGCTGGGTCAGTTTGACACAATGTCGGAAGAGGAAAATAAGCTCGCCTGTGTTGCCACTGACTCAGATGGGCTGAAAATTAACTTTGAGGAAGCCTATGCGGACTCAGCTGCATCTGACTCAGATATCGACAAGGAGGCTGAATTAGAGATCTTGGGCAACGAGGAATTCGAAAGGAAACTTGCAGAGATGGTTGCAAAAGAAGAGGGATGGGATTCCGACTGGATCCCAGATAGGCTGTTAAGAAAGAAGCAAAAACATGCAGCGGCAAGAAAGCATAAGCATTCAAATTCAATAATAATATATTTTTCACAAACTAAGCAAAATTAGCATGCCTGAAAACATACCAGAAGGGTCCTGATGTTATGAGTAAATCAGAGTGTACCCAGCAATGATACCGGGCTCGATGGAGGACCCAAACTGCTCTCGATGCATTCAGCTTCACAGCCAAGGTTACTCATGACTCAGACTCAGACCACAGGCCAGGAAACTGTTCTGAAACAGTTTGTATGGTCACAGTGCCTAGTCTTCGATGAGCATCTGTGCTCTCTGTATCGTCCACAGAGACAGTTGAGCTCAAAGATCAAACTTTGAGAGATGGTCAAACATTCACAGACCTTGGTGAATCCAGTGAACAAGCCCTGGGGCAGCAGATGGACTCGGATGTGGCAGACGAGTCCAGGGCACCATCTGAGGACT
>JBBPTO010002028.1:0-12406 GCA_038094155.1 Pulveroboletus cf. aberrans
AAGTATGGCCTGTTGAACATTTTGGAGTTTGAAGTCCTTCTGGTCTGTAACATGGATCAGAGCAGAATGAACGGAGTTGAAGTTGTCAGGAAGTTGGGCAAGCATAATCTTGGCACAGAGTGATTCAGGCATGACCAGACCAGTGTTTTGCATGTTCTAATAGAGTGAGATCATTTGATTGATGTCTTCTGTGGTGTGAGCAGGTCTAATATGAAGGCAAAAGACATTATATAAGACATAAAATTCCCTAGCAATCCTGCAGGAGGCAAAGTGTTCTGAGAGAGTAAACCATAGTCAGTAGGTCATAGAGAAATGATGGGTTACTTGGGTAGCACCAGTACCAGAGGTGAAGCTAGTATGAGAGGAAGAAAGGACTATGTTGATGATAGCATTGTTGATTGTAAAAGCTAGATATCTGAGACTTTCTGATCTGATTGCTTTCAGGAGTCAATATCTCTGGTAGGAATGTTGTGAGTATTCACAAGAGTTTCATCAAAGAAACCTTCACATCTAATGATATTGAAGATTGATCAGACCCAGGTAGGACAGATAGAGTAGTTACTCTGTTCATCAAGGATGGGAATGCAAGTAATGATCATGCTTTCAATTTTGATTTCAGTGACAGCAGAAATGGTGGTAGTGGCCATATCTGTGGAACAAAATCTTTCAGTCATGTTTCCAATGGAAATTAAATATCACCATTCATTGAGCAATCATTCTTTTGTTGATCAATCCCAATACATACAAGAAAGTAATGTCAATTGCTTATAGAACTGCCAGTCTATCTCTAGTCCTTTGATTTTGCACACATTTCCCATGCTTTTTCATGTCCATGAATTGTCTATGAGGGTTGGAAACCTTTGTGCTCTTATATTGACCAGCAACAACTTTGTAAATGAAGTCTCACTTTGCAGGGGAACATAATTTCTTCAACTGTTTCTGAAGCTTCTTGTGAAGCTTAGATCCAGGTGAGTCATGTCAAATGTCATGGTGTTCATTGTTGAATTCCACACTCAACTGTCTAGCAGTATATCCAGGAGGATTCTGGAAGTGGTGAGGGTTATACCAGCCCCATACATTGAAGTATGAGTTGGCAATCATCATGAAATCATGAAGTCTAGAATGGGGGTCTACAGAATGATAAGGTTTATTGGTCGATCAATCAAAGAAAAGAAATCTCACCTTCAAACCTCAAAAACCTGAAAGTTTACATATGCAGACAGAGTGACATTATAAGTCTCAGAAGGAAAAGCTCAACCAGCACCACTGAAGGCAGAGAAGAGGGTCATGTCCTTGTACATGAAGAAGCAGGGGAGGATACTCTGATCCGCTGTTGTAGTCTCTGCAATTGTGATTTCAAAATGGTCAACAATGCGGGGGCAGTTAGAGTAAATTTTATATGGCAGCATATCAGCAGTTTCCAGGAAGGGTATCTCTTCTCACTGGTGAAGAACTGGCTGGTGAAGTTTCTTCGATGGCAGGGACATGGGTTTTTGAAACACTGCTTCCCTAGTTGATCCATCCTCCAATGATATCATCAATGTAGATAATTTCAATTTCATCCACAATGCATCTTTGAAGGTGCTGTAGTTCATCTGGAGTAAAGCAGGCTTCAAGGACAGGAGTGAATGTGCAAAAAGGTATTCCTTCCAAAGGGTTTGTAGAACAATGAGGGGAGTAGTCTGAAAGATGTCAAGAAAAATATGTAGAAGGTTGAGAAAGATGAGAAGAAGGGATCTCAGAATCAGGTGTAATGAATTCTGGTGGTTTAATTTGACTAGGGAATTCAACAAATCGAGCAGCTTCTTCTAGAGATGGTTCAGTAGAGTGGAAGGATCTTTGAGATCCAGAGATAGTACCAGGAATAGGTAATTTCCAGATGTTCTGTTCTCCTTCTAGATGTGGGTGTCTTTCAACAGTAGATCTCAACCAAACAAATCTAAAATGTCTTAAACCAGATCTTTCTACATAGTATTGTCCTTGTTCCAAACGTTGTTCACAAAACACACAAGGAGGATGATGTCAGAACAAATAGTTCTGGGTATGATTGTGACAGATTTTTCATAGGCAGTTGAATTCTTCAGAACAGGAAGGAGCAGGTGAGTAGTCTGATACAGATGTGGCAATGTCTCTTCTAGGTAAGGAGGGTATCAGAGATATGAGAACAGGAAAGGATGGATGTGAAGAATGGATAATGAGAATAAGAATGGTCTCTCTGAAGGTGGTGGATTCATAGGTGGATCATGAACCTCTTGAAGGACAGGTCTAGTAGACACTGTAACTGACAAGGAAGTAATGGTTTGATTAGTTCATTTACTCATGATGAGGGTGAATAATGATACTTCCAAGTGAAAATGGAATAAAGAAAAATGATGGAATGATTTAGCATCAAGTGCATGGCATTTTCAAGGATTAAAAATATCCTGAAGAAACCTGCAGCAATACATTCATCCATAGCATCAAAGGTGTGTGACAGGAATGTGCACAAAGTATGTTGAGATATCTAGGCAGGGCTCATAATCTAAAGAGATGTAAAGATCTCTTTATCTTATCCTCCAAGGTAGTGGATGATTCTACCAGTCAAAGACTGATAGGGAGAGGAAAGGTTATGGACCTTGATGAAAGAACTCACCAAGGATAAATGGAGTATTGAAAGGTACAGGATCTTAGAGTAAGACAGAGAAGGAGAGAATTCAACTTGACTGTCTGAGTTACTTAGAAGTACTAGAGAAACTGGAGAGCAACCATAAGGGAGCTCTCCTTATATACAGTACAGGTCTCTGTATGTGTCTCTATCATATAAGGATAGATATGAGGCATCAAACATGACTGGACAACTGAAATTATCAGTAGGATATAGATACCAGCCAATGGCATAAGTATCTTGTAACTATAATGAATGATGAAACAACATGAGAGTGTAAATGACCAATGATCATGTCATCATGATCTAGAACCTTGGTTATGTAATGAAGACCAGAAAGTGAATACCAAGTTTCAATAGTTATATACTTGAAGGATATGGGATGAGCTTTAAAGCCTTCATGTTTTCTTGAAACTTAACATTTTCCAGATTCTTGAGAGAGATATCTGTGAATTTTTTTGTGATTTTGACATAGAATAGTTCAATTTCTTCCAGCTTGATGGCTTCCCAGATATAATGACAATCCTTTCTGGCACATTTTGCATGACCATCCTATACAGAGTTTGATACTAAAAACATAGCACCTTGATTGTTCATGCATAAGGGAATTGGCTTGAGTGAAAAGCCTAGTTCTTCAAATATAATTCTCATCCAGACTATTTGCTTTGTCACTTCTGTTATTCCATAATATTCTGCTTTGATGAATGAAAGTCTAACATATTTTTATCTTTTTGAAAGCCATGAGATTATTTTATTTGCTAAAAATATAGCATATCCTGTGGTAGATCTAGATGATTCAACATCTCCAGCCAGTCTGTATTGAAGTATGCTATAAGACCATTTTGAGGACCATTTGCAGAATATTTGATGCACAGTTTCTTTGTCAAAGGAATATACTGAACTATCCAGATTGCCTTTTGAAAATGTTATGATATTAGATTTGCAGAGAACTGTGACACATTGATTACCACAAATCCAATGTCTGGTCTTGTTCCAACCATCAGAAAGATATGTGAGCCTATTACTAATTGAAAGAGGCTTTGAGTCTTGTGTGGATGGAGTATAATTCTATCCTGAGGGTAAAGGTGTCAAAAATACTTTACAGTTCTCTTGACCAAAGTGCTTGATGACCTTTTCAGCATAGTTTATTTCATTAAGAATAAGAGTTTGTTTGATTCAATCTCTGTTATCCTTATGGATGAATATTTCTTTGCATTTCCAGGGTCCTTATATTCTCATCTTTTCATGAAACATTCCTTCTCCTTGAGGACTAGTGTTTTGTCACTATCCATGAAAAGTGCATCATTAACAGATATTACAATGATGATCAAGATTTGTTCTTTATGTAAACTCCAGTATTGGCATATAGTCTTTGATAGTCAAATTTGATGAGAGAAGCATGGAGTACCTTATTCCATTGGAGTGTGGTTTGTTTTAATTCAGATATGGCTTTATTTAATAGACAGACTTTTGAGAGATTTCTGGAATCTATAAAGTCTTCTGATTGTGTCCTGTACAGCATGAAGCTGACAAGGCACTAATACAGGGGTTGCCAGCTCACACTGAATGCAAGAGAGAGTCATCAATAGCTAGGTGAGCTGGGTGAGGCACTATATAGTGCACACCAAGAAAGGGTAGTAGAGGTCTAGAGTATGAAACAACTCAGAACCACTAAAGGCTCTAGGTCGCTCAATAGACAATGAGAGAGGAAAGAGAAGAATGAGTCAATGTCTTTGATGCTGAGGAAACACCAAGAGGACAAGACTGTCCTTTGGTGGATTTTATTCAAGCCTTTATATACTACATGTGTATTTGTATCTATGGTGTACTAATCTAAGATGTCCATGATGTCTGTGCATGTATCTAATATAATATAGATCAAATGGAAGCTTGCTATGGCCTTGTATATGCCTGATGTGCAAGGCTATGGAAGAATGGAAGATTGTATATGAATGGGTTCAAGAGTGTGGTGAAGGATAAGGGTAATGGGTAATGCATAGAATGGTCTAGGAGAGTCTGGAATACATATAATGTCATACCTTATGCATGGGTTGAGTTGTGGGGTCATGCATAGTGTTTGTGTGTCATAGAGTCTAGGTTTGCATGTAGAGTTTCTAGGGTAATTGTACTGCATGGAAGCAATGCAGAGTGTTTATATATCATAGATTAGATGAATGTAACAGAGTAGTGGACAAGGGGTTGTGACTGGAAATGCCACAAGAACTTCTTGGGCTGTTTATTGGCAGGTATATATAAGGTTGATGACTTGCAAAACTGATGAACATCACATGATGAACGTGACGAGTTGCACTAAATGCATTGCAAAATCAAAATCAATTCGACATGAGGGAATATCCCTTAACTGAACTGGTGTTTCATGCATCAGATGTGAACTCATTGAACACTGGTTGGAATTTCCTAAACTCAATGAGCTCACTGTGTAATTAATTTCTGAAGACAATATGTGGTGAAGATGTGTATAATAAATGTGGTGGACCAAACTCTGCATCACTCTCTGACATTTCACTGCATCGGCACACCAGCACAAAACATTGCTGCAGCACAATGGGTAGGAAAAAAAGGGCCCACAGTGCATGGGCTGCCAATGTCAACTCAAAGCGCCAAAAGGAATATGGAATACACACACTGAGAGCTGAAAAAGAGAATGTGAGTAGTTTCACCACAAGTAAAGATGTCAGTGAACTAAATGAATGACACTAGATTGACCTGCCCACCTATCAATCACAAGCAAGTTCCCAGCTGTCCATGAATGAAACCTCAGACAGATCAGCAGCAAGTAAGTCAAAGGACTCAGAACTTAGCTGGGAAACACTCACAAGACTCGACAGGGACAGCAACCATACCTCCGGTCATCCTACCACTATGCAGCCACCTTGCTGCATGATGTGAAGAAGTGGAAGACATGGAGGATGTCTCCCCTTGCTGGCCAGGTTTACAGTGGA
Organism: Pulveroboletus cf. aberrans; assembly: GCA_038094155.1. Lineage (NCBI taxonomy): Eukaryota > Fungi > Basidiomycota > Agaricomycetes > Boletales > Boletaceae > Pulveroboletus > Pulveroboletus cf. aberrans. The sequence goes on from JBBPTO010002028.1 coordinate 5,608, forward strand.
AGCTACATGGCAAAAGGTTCAGCAGAGTAATAGAGGAAATAAATATGTCCTCACCATCAGATCTCTGCTCTTATGCCACTGCTGAGAATATCACCCCCCATGAGGCACCACTACAGCATGAATCCGCCGATGACCTGGACCTTGGAGACCCTGGTGGGCCCTCAAATCTCGAATCGGATGAAAGTGGTGTGGACGATGAGAACGATGATGACAAGAATGTGTATGGAAACCATCCAACGGGCTTTGAGTGGCAACCAGCGCCCATTGGGGAAGCACAACGTGCATATCAGGACCTCAAATCCCTTCCAAAGCCACCTCGTTGTGACCAAACTGGATACACACATGTAAAATTTCCTCCTGTTCTTCGAGATCGGCTCCTACAAATGCAAACATTTCTCAGGCTGTCTATGGATGTCGAAAGTGATGGTTCAACTCATGACCGCAATTCTGTGGGTGGACAGTGGATAAAGGCAGCCAACCACGCCGCTTGGATGGCTGGAAAGGAAGGCAAAAAGTCAAATTATCTCACATGCATGCTGTGCAGATGGACGAAGGCCTACATCCATGACCAAACTGCACTTCTGCTGCGCAAGGAGTCAAAGCATGTTTTCTCATGCATCGATGACAAATCTCTTGCTAGTGAGTTGATGCTTCATCTACATAGCATTGGAAAGTTCATTCATGCTCAGGATTTGGTGGATTACATCTCCCTTCCAGAGAATATGGCATGGTTGGGTTTTCAGAAGCTGATCTCATTGAGAACTGCCAAAAGATGGATGGATAGGCTTGGATTTTGTTGTACAAAGGAACCACAAGGTCAATATGTTGATGGCCACAAGCGTGGGGATGTCATTGCTTATCATCAAAATGTTTTCCTCCCCATGTGGTATCGCTATCATGCACAAATGAGGAAATGGATGTCAGATGATATTGCAGCCGAAGAAGTCACATCTGTCAAAGAGTCATGGGAACCGTCATGCCGAGTTGTGATGTGGTTTCATGACAAATCCATGTTCTATGCTAATGATCAATGGAAATCATCATGCTGGGTTCACCATTCTGAGAAAGCATTGCTGTGGCCGAAGGGTGAAGGAGGATCATTAATGGTGGCCAATTTTGTTTCACCTGATTATGGCTGGCTCACCTCGCTGGATGGAACTAAGAGTGCTCTTGTTCTTTTCCATGCAGGAAAGGCCCAGGATGGTTACTTTACCAATGACGACATTCTTGCGCATGCTGGAAAGGCCATGGATATTCTAGAGAAATACTATGGCCATGAGGACCATGTTCTTATTCTCGACAATGCCAAGACCCACCTGAAATGTGCAGATGATGCCCTTTCTGCTTGCCACATGCCGAAAAATCCCTCAAAGACTTGGGGAATTACCCGAGCTGCATGCAATGGCAATGGAAGCCCTACCCTTGATTCCAATGGCAAAGCACTCAAGGAAAAATTTCAAATGATGGACGGACAGCTCTCCAATGGCACACCACAGCCATTTTACTTTCCTGATGGTCACAACAGGTCTGGATGGTTCAAAGGCATGGCACAAATTCTTGTTGAGCGTGGCTATGCAAATGCACCCCATTTGCCAGCAGAATGCAAAGACTTCAAATGTCCAAATGGTAGAGCTGACTGTTGCTGCCGACACCTTCTATACAATCAATTTGACTTTATAAACATTGAATCTCTCGTTGAAACAACATGTCAGAAATGAGGATTTGATGTTCTGTTCTTCCCAAAGTTTCATTGTGAACTCAACTTCATCAAGCAGTGCTGGGGATATGCAAAACAGTTGTACAGAATGATGGACTGACCAAAAGGTGAAGCAGAACTGGAGCAGAATGTCATCTGTCAAATTCTGTGTGCTATGGAGGGGTAGAGATACCCTGACTCAGTTGCACAGTGGTAGTGGAACAACTGAGATATTTACCTATGGAGGGGTAGACTACAGACATAAGTAAAAAGGAAAGCTAGATGTAGCTAAAAGACTAACCTCAGTTGCACAGTGGTAGTGGAACAACTGAGGGAGTGATTACGAAAGCGGACACATTAAATAGTGACGGAGATCAGAGCGCATGAACTCCGATGTAACTCCGATGTAATGTCCGGAATAGGAAATGAGAGGTCCGAAAGGAAAAGAGGACGTTACTGAGTATCGAGCCAACTCCGAATAACTCCGGAGTCAGGAGTTGTACTTGGTAGGCAAAAGCTTCGGAGTTGAGCAGAACAGGTCTGGAGTAAGTCGGAGGACCTCGGAGGAGTTATATATTTTGACATCATCTCTGCACTGAAAGCAGTTCCCTTGTTGTCCATGCACCAGTGAGTTTCTCATGGATCAAGTTTCAATAACTCCAATGCTGATGAAATATGGTCAAAGATTCTCAGTATGTTCATTGAGATTTATTGATGCTTATCACAAGGGCCTTGATGGTACACAGGCAGCCTGGGCAATAAAGAAGTACTGTAGCCACCATGTTCTCCCAACAACTATTATGCTTGATTTCAACAAATCACTCCCAGTTCAAACCATGACATCCTAATTAAATGTCTCAGATGTATATACATACAGCCAGTTAATCCTAGAACTATTTTCCATTTATAAAATTGACTCAGAGGCCATAATGATGGCAGGACTTAACCATGCTTGCTTACCATCGGCACACTTCGGCATCCCTTGAAAGTCTTGTTCTTGCACAGCATTACAGTCTTGTCACTTCACATGATGTTCATGTCATATCCCGGAATCCAACCGAGTCAACTCCAACCTCTGGAACCCAACTCCACTCGTCCCTCTGGTGATCCCTCACCAAATATGCAACTCCGTTCCTCCGGACATCTCATAGATTCTCTTATGTATGTCTCTTGTTCCGTATTTAGATTAGTCTCGCCTTTCTGTCCCCTCTGACGCTGTGTAGCACAGCTCCGGCTCGTTTCTGGCCCGGAGCACAGCTCCAGCTCTCAGATATCTGACCTCCGTATTATACATCTACATAGCCTCCGACTTTCCTCCGACTATATATACTCCGATTCTGTATGTAGATACTTTAGCCTGAATATCACCTTAGACCACTCCTCTCATCTTCTCCGGTTTCTCTCCGATGTGTCTCCGACCAAGAAGACCATGACAGTGCAAGGGCACGACACACAAGTCCTGCGCCAAGTCTTCACCCCTCCGGATGCGATCCTCCGAACCCCCGGCCATCTCCGGCCATTCGACCCCCTTGACCTCTGATCTCCGACCAGAGTTTGAGCGGAGGAGATCCGGTCTTAACAGTATATTCAGGCTTCCACTTGTACTGTCACTACTATGACTATGACCCCTCACGCCCACATCGAGATTCCAATCTCAAGTCTTTTCCCTAGGCTTCCTAACCAGAACATCTTCGTCACTAGAGATGTCTCTGTGACAACTCCGGTTCCTCCGGAGATGTCTGGCTGAAAGATTGACTCGTGGACCATCTGACTTCCCCTCAGGAGCTGCATCACTCCCTGACCATCCGTACTCTGTCTAAACGCATCCATTCATTCCTTATGACCGGTACCGTCACCTCCAGTCCATTCCGACTCCATTTGGAGATACACCAATCTCCTCACAACTCCAACCCCATCTCCTGTCCTCCGAACCCTCCGACGGTCACCACCCTGTTTTATGACCCTCCAGTGCCTTGACGGCATTTTCCGTCCCCATGTCCCCTGACGTCTCCCCGAACTCCTGATCTCCGCACTCCGACGTCCAACTCCTCAACTCCACTTTTTCATCTCAGGGATACCACCTCTGATGCCTCGAGCATACCCTCGTTGGATTCCAGACACACGCTTGGTCAAGCACCGTCAACTTGCCTGTGAACGATCCATTGATCGTAGGGTTTAAGCAGTGACACCTTCGCATGACAACTGAAGAACGAATGCCAACTCCTCCGACGTCACCCCGGTCTCCGGTTTCGAGCTCCGAGCTCACTCCAGCCTAACCAGCCATCCGGATGACCACCCTCTCTGGTTCCCTCGAGATCGATCAGTCTTCGCATCTGATCCCTCTGGCTTGCGTTCGCTTTGCGCGACGCTCGCACCCCTCCCCATTCCTCGACATCTGCCTCATTTCCGATCCACTCCGCACGCTTCCAGCGTTCCGGTTGCACCGCACGCTCCCGGATCATTCCTCACTCCGTCCTTGGACCTGTGGTCCACCCTCCGCCAGTGTCTGCCCAGTGCAGCACTCGCACCCCCTTTTCCCATCCCCTCCTCATCCCTGGCTCCAGTTGCTGTGCGTCAGAAGTCGAGTACTTCCTTCTGTTCATTTGCAGGGCTGTTGCCTCGGACTCCGCGCCCCTTTTGCACCTCCTTATCTCCGCTCCGACCCCTTCCTGACCTCCCTGACCTGCCTCCTGATACCACCGACATCCGTCCGCTCTGGATCCTAACACGATTGGCTGAAGCACCTTGGAACATGGCCGTTCAGACTTGATGGCGTCTCCCACCTCCCTTCGTCTCACCTTGCCCGGAGTTGCTCCGTGTGCTCCGCGTGCCTCCGCCCCTCTCCGCTCCTCCGCCTCTCCGTCCCCTTCTGACCTTGTTGACCGCCGTCTGACACTCCTGACATCTGCTCACTCTGGATCCTAACCCGATCGCCTGGAGCCCTTGGAATACGGTGTAGGGAACGGTAGTTCCCTGTTCTCGTATCTGGCATATCTGGCATATCCTGTATGATCCAGTTCCTCATATCCAATCCAATCCGTCCTCGTCCGTCACCCGTTGGTAAGTCAAACCTTCATTTTACTACACCGGACACTTTCGTTTGTACATCTGGTCGATCCGGTTCCGTCCATCTGGTCACCGGATACATTGATCCGACGATCTGGTTTTCAATCCGGTCGCGCTCTTTACTTGTATTTAGAGTCTCGGGTGTGCCCAGACTATAAAAACTGTGTTTCGCACGGAGCACATCATCTATCTATCTGCCGTCTATCTTCCGTCCATCTCGAGTTCATTTTCTTCGTCATCATCAGTGATCCAGCCATGTCTGTGATCATCTCTTCATCCTTCAGTCCTGATCTGTGAAGAATCAAGTCCTGTGTTCATCAGCCATGTCTGAAGCATAGGAGCTCTTCCAGATCATCTCTTTTGCCTCCTGTAAGTCCTGTGGTTCTCTTCTGTGGAGCTCTACTCTATGAATTCCCCCTGGGACGGACCTATCGTCCCTTCTTTTTCTTTCTTTGTGTTGCTGACCTGCTAGTTTCCTATCCGGAGACCTATAGCAGTCTAGGTCATTCAACCTTTCTTCAGTGGCCAGTGGAGATGACGGAGGTTTCGGAGGACCTGAAGGATGCATGAGCGGGCTTGCAGTGATGGCTCGAGGCCTTGTGGAGTTTGAAGAGGGCGTTGTAGAGCGCCTCAGAAGTGGTGTGTTCCTGCATTTGGAGCAGGAGATTGTCAGATATGTGGTCCAGGATAACTACGAATGCTTGGTCTTCACGTTTTGTCCATGTGTCGATGTCAGAAGGTGTGATTTCAGAGGTAGTGCCGGAGTTGGTAGGAGTTTGCTCAGACCCAAGGTCGATGTTAAGGAGATGTTTGTGGTGGAGGATTTCCGTAATCAGGAGTTTCCAGATTTGGAAGTTCGAAGGGCCCATGAGAATGGGGCAGTCAAAAGTGGTAATAGTGTTGTCTGACAGCATGATGTCAGGAATGGAGTTAGGTGATATTGTGTGGCATTGCGGGGCCAAAGAGGAGTAACAGAGCAATCATCAGGGTTGCTCCAGAGTTGTCTGGAGTTAGGTAAGCACGCTCGGAGCTAAGCAAAGAAGTTTTCAGGCACTTGCAGGGCTCATAACCTGTCAAATTCTGTGTGCTATGGTAGGGGTAGAAGTACCCAGACTACAGACATAAGTAAAAGGAAGGAGCTAGTGTAGCTAAAGAACTAACCTCAGTGTTGCACTAGATGGCAGAACAACTGAGAAAGAGAAGGTGAAACTGGACTGACTAAATAGTGATGGAGATTAGAGCGCTTGAACTCTGATGTAACTCCGACATAATGTCCGGAATAGGATAAATGAGGTCCGAGGGAAGAAAGGGACCTTACTAAGTAGAACAGTTAACTCTGAGATGCTCCAGAGCAGAGTTGAGGGACTTGGTGTGTGTCAACCTCGGAGTTGTAGTGGATGACCTCAGAGATGTCTGGAGATCGGAGGTGTTGCATTTTGACAGTCTACAAGGAGCCTACCTACTAGCAAGGTTTGGCAATGAAAGGGTGTTGCTGAGCTAATGGCTGCCAAGGTACTTCCGAGTTAACAGTGGACAAGGAGTCTGCCTACTATTGAGGACAGACAACAAGGACTTCACACTGAAGGGTGGTAGATGAGGTTGATAATGAAGACTTCCCACTTAAGGGTGGTTCACAGTGATGAAGAGCAAGAAGGTATCAAGGCTACCCTTGGGCCTGTATCAGGGAGTGGGAACACCAATGTATTTCAGTGAAGGTGAAAGTACAAGGTAGAAAATGGTAAGACTAGACTGGGGTTGACATAGGCGACAACATGGGTTTATATATGTAAAGAAATCTAGGGTAGGCATAGAATGTGAAGGAATATGATAGAAGGAATTGTTGACTGAGCAAGTGGAGTGAAATCACATAGAATGCGATGGAAATGGACGATGAGTCATGATATCATAGTCAGCGATGAAAAGAAAGAAATGTCCAAGTTGGGACTTATACCCATGCATATGTAAGCGATAAGTCAAGGAAAAGCATAGTTTGAGGTAAATTGTAACACAAGCCGTCCTGGTGGTGTGAACACCATG
>JBBPTO010002029.1:0-12406 GCA_038094155.1 Pulveroboletus cf. aberrans
CGTCCATCAATTTTATCACAGGCAAAGCTGTCGGATCCAGAATTTCTTGCTATCCATTAATCATTCTCAAGAAATGGAAATTGGAACATCTGGCCAGTGGACCACGGCAGATATATGCAGCATGTCTCCACATCACCCCCGGAAGGCATCGATCCCCTCACGTTGCTGTGATCGACTTGGGCGAAGTCTCAAGAGACGTCATTGAGCGGGGGATTACACCCTGTCAGCTGATTTCTACGGAGTCATGGCCATGTATCACCCTCTTGCACATATTTGTTCCACTGGACAGAAGTGCACTCGGCACGACTTCAGTGATCGAATAGGTCGTTTGACTAGCGTGGTATTTGGTGTCACGATCAACTGGATACAACCACACCTGCTCGAGTGTTCCTGGATTGCGATTCCGTTGTTGTCCGGGAAGACACCTATAATACCGTCGAAGCAATCGCAGAAGAAGTTTCGAAATCGTTTCATGGAGATTCCACTTGCAGGTCTGGCAAGTCGTTCAATTTTTGTGCTACGCGGGGCTGAAAGCTATCTCCAGAGCTGTTCATTTTTCCGTGATGGCTTTCGTTCCATTGTTACCCATTGGTTTGTGAGTATGGATTGAATAGAAATCATGCTGATCACGGAAGTCGGGCCCGTATGCAGCGCTGTGTACCTGGCCGTGGTGAGAGAGCGCAAATTGTTATCTAGTGACAGTGCTTATGACCTCCAAATTTATGATCGGGCTGATCCATGAGCACAGTGACTTGTCAGATGACGCAACCAAAGAACCAGAGGGTTTGCCTCGGCCTTTGACGGTTCCCAAGTGGGCATACGAAAAATTTGTTGCTTCGGTCGTTCTTAGCGCGCAGGGAGACGGTGTACTGGCGATTAAAGGGCAAGCAGCCTAAATGGGGCAGTTAGAGAAGTATTGAGACCAGTGCCCAGTTAATACACGAAAGATTTTCTCTACATGATGCAAGCAAGAAGTTGGCTGATACTAGGCTTTCAATGTCGCGCTGCTAGATATATCGGGAGTGTTATGTGACGGCATTCAATGCATAACACAGCCACGTCGGCCTGGCCTGGTCCGAGTCTGGACCGACCCGCCCGAGATCTGAAAGTTGTTAAAAACCAGACCGTCCTTAGCTGGTGGTTTCTCGGCGCTTGAACATACCACGGGTGAAGAATCACAGATGCACCATACCATTAACCCCAACCTTGCCAGATATGTGGTACAAAGGTTTGCTTCGTGTCTCCCACGAGTCACGGCTCCCATCCGCTCATCCTGCTCAGCTCGGACGTGATATCCGATCTGCGAATCAACGTACTCGAGGAAAATTCGACAAACGTCATATGGTACAAGGTATGTCCCATTTCTCCCTGTTTTCCACTCAAGTCTTACAGAGTGTAACTGTGCAAGGAACGCTTCCTTTCAGACCAGGAGATCATCGAGCATATCGTCGTGGGTATCTTCTGTCATAGGACTCAAAAAACGTGGCTAAAAACTGATGCAGCACAATCAAACATCGACCATCTGTTGGGTCGTCCACCGCCCGAAACAGGGATGGTACATTCGCATCCGATCTCCAACGTTTCCCCCGGGAGTTTTCATTCCGCTGCTACCAGTATCCCGTTCGTCGCCAAATTTTACTGAGGCGGCCTTGTCCTTTTCGTGTCGCACGAATGCGTATCCAGCTTCCCCGGCGTCTGAAGCAGCTGATAGTCACAAATATTCAATGGACAGCCAGGCCTCAGATACCAGTGGTACGACCGTGCATTCCTACCCCCCAACTCCTCCGGCGGCACCCATCGTCCTCACACCACCACCTGTGCCATCGACTGACACTAAAATCGAATCTGTGCCCACCAGAACATCGCAGAAAGCGCCCAAAGCTTCACTCACGAAGATCTCCCAATTCCTGCTCGCACCTCATTCGTCGCCGCAGGTGCCTGGACCAGAGCCCGGCGAACAGAGGTCGCTCTTTACGCGCGCTCTATCCCTCCTCCAGAACAATAGACCTTCGCACTCTGCCTCTTTCACACTCTGTGCACTGAATCGCCCCGTTAATGGTCCTGAACCGTCTTCGCAACCAGGACACCGGCTCTCACAACTTATTCCCAAAATACCATCACCGCTGCTTACCTTTCACGACAGGACGCCGATATTGACGGTAGGTTCGGTCACTGGGTTGCTGGAGATTGACCGTGCGGAGGAACGGATACTGGGAGTGGACACGAGCTTCTGGATCGCTGTTGCGTTGACGTACCTAGAGTTTTTGGAAGAAAGAGAGGTATGTCTGATTCAGTCACTTATTTTCCCACATTGATGGTCTGATGAGATCAAATAGAGTTACCTAGCTGCACTGTCAGACTGACGATGATGTATTGCTGCGATCTATACAACTATTCTTTCTTCATCGACGGGTAACTAAGGCAACCCCTAGCACGGGGTTAGGGTCTTTCCACGTGATTGACTTTCTTACACGTGACCGAGACAGGGTGTACGGAGTTTCAAACCAGCTCTTTCGAATTGCCACGAGTAAGACAGCTGACTAACTTCAACTTGTCAGTTGTCTAACATCCGATCCACAGCATGGTATGTCTCGCCATAGCATTTGCACATGATTCACTCACCTGAATACTCTTATAATAGTCTGTAACACCAGCTACGATGCGTCGCTTGATGCGCGAAATCTCAGAACTGAAGAGCAGCCCTCCAGAAGGGATCCGTATTGTCACGAGTGAGGAGAACATCCTCGATGTTACCGGGATAATAGAGGGACCTGGTGAGTCTGTGCGTTCCTGTGTTTTTATTCTGAAACTGAGCGTGTTTTCGCTCATGGTCAGAGGGTACGCCATATGCGGGGGGCTACTTTCGAGTACGGTTCAAATTCACAGAGGAATTTCCCGCCGCACCTCCCAAATGTGTGTAGAATGGTTGTGATCCAGATTTCCGCTTTCTGACGCACCATGCAGGTTGGTTTGCCACTAAAATCTTCCACCCCAACGTATCTTCCACTGGCGAAATATGCGTGAACACACTAAAGAAGGATTGGAAATCCAGCTACGGCATGGGTCACATCTTAGTAACCGTGAAATGCCTTCTCATCTACCCAAATCCTGAATCCGCCCTGGACGAAGAAGCTGGGAAGCTTTTGCTGGAAGATTATGACAGCTATTTCTCGCGGGCGAAGCTTATCACGAGCGTGCACGCCACCTCACGGACAAAACCCCCAGAATTCCAACCTTCGGGCTCAGGTGAATCGGAAGTTAGCACTATGTTGCCCACTGCCGTTGTGAATGCACCGGATCCTACCAAAGCGATTGCAATTCCGTCGACATCTTCGACGCGTAAATCCTCTTCGTCAGCATTATCTTCACATCCTCTACAGTCGTCTCCAGAAAACGTGCCTCAGTTACCCTATTCATCGTCGACGTCTTGTTCAAGTAAGGACGGCAAGGAACGCGTGACGTCACCTTCGCCGCTATCTACTGCAGATTCAAATGTAGGGACCCTTGGCACGGCATCAAAGGCTGTGAAGAGGACAGCAACGTATGGGACGGTCGGTGTAGAAAAGCGTAAGAAAGCACTGAAGCGACTGTGACAGTGGACGGTGCTGGACATGTTTAATGATTACGCTGGCCATGAGTCTCCCTGCATGTAGCTTTTCCTTAGCATCTGATACAATAATGTTATGTCACAACGCCCGTGACGTCTGTGTGACGCGGAACGAGGCGACAATTTTCGGTTGGTTGTGAGCGTGACTTGTCTACCTTCTCACTGACCATGTCTTTGCTGGCTCGTTCAAATCTCCTTAGACGGTCGGCGACGCTGACGGCGCGAGTGTGCTTGCGTTCGCTGAGCACTTTGCGCAGTGGCCAGTCTGCGCCTTGCGGAGTGCTCTCTTCGTACCACGCCGTCAGCTCGTTGCGACCACCTTGCACTAGTGCACGACGGTTCTCAGCTACGCCAACGTTTGACGCCCCAACAGAAGACCGCCAGCCTTCAGGAACATGTTTTGTTACCAACCTTCCGTACAGGGTGACCGCCGAGCAGCTCAAGGGCGCATTCTCAGAGTTTGGAAAAGTCGAGTCCGTCAGAATACGTGCGTCCCTTTTGTGATACAAGGTCGTAACGCTGACCGTGTATATACAGTCACCACGGACTCTGGCATGTCTCGGGGAGTCGCGTTTGTCCAGTTCGAGTCGATCGAGGATGCCATCAACTTCGTGGACTCGCACGCGGCGGATCCCGTTTTCGTGCTGGACAGGCAACTTCAGGTTAGGCACGCGAACAAAACAAGGAGCCCATTACAACCTGCCGATCCTTGCGACACGCTCATGGTGTTCGACTTCCCGGTGGGATCGGCAGACGAGGTACGGGATATGTTTGGTGATTATGCCCACAGGATCGTGGATGTCCGGTTTGGTGTGTCTTTTTTTGCGCCTTTTCGATCCCTTTAGGTGTTAATGTTTCCCGTCTTCCGTGCAGACAGACGGGAGGCTGACCGCCCGAGGAGAGCTTTTGTTCAGTTCCGCGACGTGGATGTTGCAACGGAAGCTATGGAGGCCTTCCGGAACCAGGGTTTGAATGCTCAAGTCCGCTATGCCAGACAAAGACAAACTCCTGCGAATGCGTATTCTTTCACTTCTAGATTATCACGTCAGCAGGATCAGTAGATGCAACGTTTGTTCTTACTCTCCTTTTAGCTACCCCAGTCAACTACGTAGTACTGTTCAATCCGCAACGTCGTTCGTCAGGGGAGTAGACACCATATCCCCCCTCTGGCTCCCGCGAGTTCACTTCTCACAGTCCCCCGTTGTTCAGTAGGTTTTCTTTCGAAGATTTTTATATTTGTTGGTAAGCAACTGATGCAGATTACTGCTGTTTGCTTCGCGGCTGCCCGCTTGCGTCAGGTGTTCATACGCCAGCCTAGAGCTAAGTTATTGACTGCTAGAGATTGCTTTCCCACAGGAAACTTTCACTGGCATGGGTCCTAAATTACTGGTTCCTGCTGGATTGCTGGTGTTACAACTCACGACTGTGGTGCAGTTTGTATTGAACACAGATTTGCTGTGGTCTGGCACCCTTGTCCTCAGACTACCTAAGGTCTGTATACGATGAACAACTAGATTTGAGGCTGCCTTACATATAGTCATTCTGCTGTAGGATGGCATAGACAAATTGGATACTGAATTTAAACGAAACTTTCAATACTGCAAGGCAACATCAGTGTATTGAGACAAATGAGCAACTTTGCCAGCTTGAATGCCATTGCTGTCTATAGTCTACATCCGCATGGACTAATTAGACAATTCATTCACCCCTAAAGGTTGGAACTGAAAGCTTGACCTTCGCAACTTTGATCCCCGGTTGTTGTGCACCTTGGAACTCAATTGTTGTCAATAGGAAGGACATCATGATACGTGTCCTTGGGACTCTTTGGATCGCCGCAGAAACACCGTGGCAGCTCGATTGAGTCTATTCTCAGCCTAGTTTCGAATGTTAGATTTAGTTAGTAGCTAACGCTGCTTAGGGCCCTAGTAGGCCTTCTGAGCCGCTGCGGCTGCGAGTGCTATGATTTCTGAGACCGAATCAAAGTCAAATTTGTGGAACTCGTCTGACTTGACGACTCGGTCGCAGTCATTAAATTTCGGCCGGTGCGGGCAAGAAGGAGCATGGAAAGGTAGCTAACAAGGACAACGTCGGGCTCACACGGCATGATACATCCCCATCCCAAGTTCCGAGCGTACCGAATAGATCGACCATAGCCCTTTCCTCTTCTCTTTCCTACGGGTATTGTCTTTGGCAGTCTCATTCTCGGTGGCAGACGAAACCTTCCCACTAGTCTTCGTTTTCACCACGTTCCCCATGATGCTTCGTTTCCACGAGCCACGCCGCATCGTTCCTTTGACTGGCAGATCCGAGGCACCGTTCGGCGCCTTGACGTTACGGACGCTCGGGCGACGCCGATGGGAGTTGTTCCGCGTCACAACGCCCGAGGACCGACCTGCAGGCCTCTTCGCGGCCGAAATCTGTCTCCGAACGTGAACCTTCCTCGGGATCTTCGATTCCAAGCCCTCGCCAGCTCCCTCGTGCGGTATTGCGGGCAATTGCTTCTCTACCTTTCGCGGGTTTTGACAAAGCGCGTATCTGTCGTCGAATGGTGAGAGCAGCGCTTCTTCTTCGTCGTCGTCGTCGACCCATTCGTCTGAATGCCCGAGATCCTCGTTCGTGGAGCAGTTGTCATCGATGTGAGTTTCCGGGGAGTAGTCTAGACAGCTCTGTGTTGCGTCGAGGTTTGCTTTTCCCGGCCCATGCAAGTCAAAGAGCCCCCGGAGGCGTGGGGACACGAGGCGCAAACGAGAGCCGATCGGCGTGTTGACGGGACAAGCAGGGCTAAATGGCGACCCATCGACGGGATTGGGTCCCGAGATGAGGTACTCGAGTTCCCTCAATGCCTGACGCTTGTGCTGAACACGTTCCTCGACTGTAGAGCAGAGGCTCTCGAGCTCCTTGAGCTGCTCGAGCAAGAGATCCGCGGTGGTGAGAATATCGGGTTGCTGGGATGGTGACGATGTCGTCGCAGGTACGGAAGATGTCTTGGCCATGATGGGGGATTCGAAAGGATTCTCTTCGGGCATGGTGGATCGACGACGCTGGCCTCCGGAGGACGAGGTAAACCTAGGAGAGAAGGAAGGTGAACCACCCTCTTATACGGTCAGCGTTCGGCTTTGGACCGGTCACATTGTAATTGCGGCCGCTACGCTGGCTAGCCGTCCGGTCTCGATCACAATCGGATTGCAAATATAATCTGCGTAAATGACCTGTTAGTCGTGAGCACACTGGCAAAGGGTGGTAATTATCTCCCTGGTTATCTGGCTGTCAAGACTTGGTGCATTGTGTTCGCAAAGAAATGATCGTTGGGACCCATCAGTACTGTCTCACATACGTATTCTGGTCCCTCACATCTGGAATTAGCCACAAAAGTACTAATACATTTGGTCTCATCGTCCAAACCTCCCCCTGACTTGATACCAGATTATCAATATATCTTCGTCTTTACTTGATCGTATTCAAACGTTCATACTACATGATCGCCATCATTACAACTGTATCCTTCATCATCCTCGTCTTCGTCTTCGTCGTCTTCGTCGTCGTCGTCGTCGCCCTCCGCCTGTTCCCTACGTTCCTCTTTCCCAAGCCTGGCCGCCTCCGGACCACTGATCAGCTGGATCCCGCAAGCTGCACGTATTCCTCTAGCCACATATCTGACAAACCTTCCAGCATGAACTCGACGGGAGGTTCATCCCTCTCGTCTTCTGTGTAAGCTACCTCGTACTTTATCCCGACCACGGCGAGCAAAAGCCGTACGATACCAACGAGCTTCTGCCTGTGATCGAGGGCCGCATTCGCGTCGTCACTCGAAGGTAGCTCGACTAGTCCAAAAAGTGCCTCGTATACGTCGAGGACGTCTTCTTCACGGAGTCCCACCTCGCCCTCCTCGATTCGACGCCAGTCAAGACTATAGTCGTCTTCGTCAGCATAATATCCCCAGCATATCGACTGCCAGCCTCCTTCAGCATGCCAGCCAGATGGAGGGCCGTCTTCTGAAGGGCCACGGAAGTTGGTGGGTGAATTGGAGAATCAGTTGCGGATCTTGTATCCGAGCGAGTAGAGCCACTCAACGTCCACAGCGCCAGCACAACAATGGTGCTTGATGTGGATATCAATGTATTTCGGTACTGTAGGTGAGTAGATTCGTGCGTAGATCTCTGCATCATAAAGCTACTCGAAGGGGGGGTGATAAGCCTTTGTTCAAAGGCTAGCGGTGGACGAGTGGGAAGTACTCACCTCATCTTCGTCATTACAGTCGACGTTGTTCCGCATGATCGAAACGCACTTTTGGAGCGCGCTACCATCCAAACCAAAATCGACTTCAATCTCGGCGACGGCCTCATTGATTGCCCACCTGCGATGACTGAATACGTTTTTATACCGGGCGTCGACGGCCCTACGGTGTTCACTGTAAGCCGTCCATTGGGCTGGAGTCGCAATGAGGGGTAACAATAAAGGTCCAAATGAACGTTCATCGAGGACCAGCCCCGTTAGGGGTTCCTCCTTTCGTACATCCGCGTCTAGCATGTGATGGTGAACTTTGATTGTACCAGTGGTGAGATGAGCGCCAGGCGTTTCAAGCTAGTCTACTAATACCCTTTTTCAATGGAATCGCACTGGGTCCGCATTGGCACCATCCACAGACGCGATATGTTGCTCGTATCAAGAAATGCTCCACCAAGATTTTCTCCGTCTAGTTTTGGGACTTCTGTTTCCAGTCCATCACAACAAAATGGGAAGTTCTCGCTACAAGACGTGCAGAAGAGCAAGATGGTGCCAAACATGTTACCAGTTCGCCCTAGTATCTTCGCACCCGCAAGAAGAGATATGCAGGTCTGTTTGACAAACGTCTCCACGTGATCGAACATAGACTAGGAATCAACAAAAAGAGCTAACCTGGGGACGAGATTCAGGATCCCAGGGAGAGGATATTCGGTGGAAGTACTTGTCAGATTCGCTTGCACTTCTTAATAGAAGAAGTTGTAATCAGGTGACCAGACCGTCTAAAAAGCGAATTATAAATTGGTGCTAATCTTACTGGGCTTGATGTAGTGACTTAAATTCTCTGGCACAGACAACGAAGATTGATCTATGGCACTTTTCCTGGATGGTAGCTACGTCGCTGCAGGACGGTGTGACGAAAAAATCGCTGTCCGTAACCTTGGCAGTGTCCTTCCGGGGTCGTGCCATCCCTTCCCTGTGAGCATCCGCTCTTTCGTATCATAAGCAGTATCATGCCTTACCAGCCATCAACCTGCGAGCAAGAAGAGCAACATTCAGCATCGGATGAGAAAGATAAGAGGAACCGATTACCTGATTCTCATGTGGTTAGCAAGACATTGTCCGAGCCGTTGTGTCACTAAATGGACTGCACGTACGATCATCATCATGAGAATGGTGCATCCAACCCAACCAGGTCCGAGACTCAAAGTTAAGACGACGATATTGATCTACTCGAGGTACTAGTCACATCTGCGATACCAAACAGCGCGGTGTGATGAACAGAGCTGCACGCTAGAATTGTCTCTGATTAATGATTGACTGACTGACCATAATTTCTGTCTGATGCTTTTGCTAAGCAGGTGTCTACTTCATCTCCGAGTCGAGCGTTAACGCGGTCGTCGTTTGCTAGTCTTGATCCTACGGGTCTACCGGGAATCCGATGTTGATGGTATTTGAAGTTCCCATTTCGAGTTGTTCACGACCACCATCGTACTTGATTCTTTCAATGCCCCGTCCACTTGCACCCTGAATCCACGAGTACTTTTACATGTGTAATGTTAGCATTGTGCATAGATCAAACATCACGACCATTTGTGTTACATCGAGGAAATTTCACTGCTTGAAATGTGTTTGTATCACGGCTAGCCACATCATGTGTTTCTGCATGACACCGCCTTAGGTGGAACATAATTCTTGACGACAGAACACTGTGGAGCGTAATTTGCAGTCTTTATCATTGATCAATTGAGTGCACAATCCCAGGTCATGCAGGTGTTGACATACATGCTCAGCAACTCAGAATACTGTGACTTTCATACATTTAGTCCCAAGAGGAGTCATGGCATGATAAATGACTCACTGGGAGCACAATTTTTGTAATGACATTGACCACTGTGGTGACTGTGCATGTAAATGGTGATCAAAAGATCAAATAATGAAAGTACACAAGAGAATACAACTCACGGCTGATACAAATGACATAGAAGATACTATCAAAGAAGACTACGTGTACCAAAGACTTGTAAATATGAATTTGTCGATAATCATGGTATTGCTTGTGTGTCATGAGGAGCAATATCACTGTGAAATATAGACAAGCTGTTACTAACAATTGGTTATGAATGTGTCCCTCACCAATTTCGAATGCTAACAGTGATGCAAGCCCCAAAACATCGTTGCGAGATGCTACAAAGTCACAACCCACTTTCATTTCGGCTGTGGGACAGGGACAAAATTTCAGTAAATCTGGAATTCAATCCTTTCTTGTGCGCTCACATCCAGGTATGACGTCAAGGTTTGGAATGGAGCTGAGTGTGAAATTAAGTGCAGCGACAAGCTATATTTCATCTGCTCAACGTCTATGAAAATGTGCGCGCAAGATTATTACCATTCCACACATGACAAGTCCGTAAAGCACTCGTTTGTCTCTTCCCCAAAAGGCATATGTTCGAATAATAAGGAGGGCTGTACAATGGTTCAGTTGTGGTTAAACAAGCAACTAGATGGAACTTGCTCTCGGAAGCGAAGATGCTGATTATATGGAATGCTGGGAGGATGTGAATGAACACTGGAAACTATACTTTTAAAAGGCCTCACTGTCTTCTTCAGAACGGTAACGACAATGCTACATGGTTGCATTAAGCCAATTTTAATGTCACACTATCGGATTTATTCTTTACCATCCAATTGGATCGAAGTGCAGCTGGTGGACTGATAGGCAATACGGTAAACATCTAGAATATCGATACGTACCATATGTAGTCAACCCCACTCCAATGAATGGCACATACCTGGAGATCATAAAGATGACACGTGTCACATCCCATGATCTTCTCCACATATATTGTATCTTGGACTGTTTAGTAGAACTCGTAACCGAGTTGGAGGATTATTACCTCCTCGTCGAGTGTAATGGCATAGTCGAGAATCTTTTACAGAAGATCAAATCAGAGAATTCCTAGCGGCCAGAGATGTGCACTAATTCCATACCAAGATTGCCGTTCCAACAACTATGTATGATGAGTATATCAGTGCGCACAGGTGTCCAGTTGCACGATCATAACACACCACTGAAGTACTGTGGCAACCATGACATTAGCAACCCAGTAAAGAACGCCAGCAAAGAACGAACCTTGGAAGTTTGCAGACCGGCTGTCTGAGTGATCGTGAACGACATGGTACCAGCCAGCTGAGTGGAATTAATATGGGCAACCACGAATGTGTCCACCCCAATAGTAGCCATATAAGTATCAACCAAAAAGCTCGGTCACGATCATTTTCGAGGAATAATCCAATATATTTATTTTTTCGCCTTCTCTCGATCATATCCGTGAATCTAGACTTCCGAGTCGTATATCGGATGTTTACCTTTCTATGTACCGTTTCCGAGCACAGTCGCAGGCACGAAAACCTCGGGAGGCTACGTTAGCCACTCTACACCGCTAGCTCACTCGTCAGTGTGTTGGAAGTCTGTGAAAGAAGGATGGGTACAGAAAGGCGGGAGGATACTGATCGTTCGGTGTTTGGATTACTACGGGGCAGCCACGGCAACAACCGTGTTACAAGTTGCTCAGCGGTGACACACCCGTTCACTCCTTTATTCTCGAGGGTAATCATGGTGCTTACTTGAGCGATATGGCCTCGCCAAAATAGATGATGGACTGCCGATTGGCAAAGAAGTGCCACATCGAAGCTGAGACAGATGGCGGATTTGAAATTGGCAGCGTGACTGACCACGACTCCGCAGCAATGACCATTCCAGACAATGAGAAGCTTAAAGAAGTGTCTACAAAAATCAATAATAGCAGGGAGATGGATGGGTATCCATCTTTACCTGTTTGTCTCGGGGCGGCCCTAGTGCGCATGTGCCGCATTAGTCCAGCGTCGATCGCTCCGTCCCACATGCTTTGTTACACTAATTTCGTTTCTACTGTCCTGGCATCGGGGGACTGGTTCCTACTTAGCCGAAGTACAGTAGGTTTTGACGGACAAAATAGGAATAGCGCACTGTTCGACACCAATCTACCAATCGGATTGCTGGAGAAACTTGCCAAACGTAACGTCAACGTCATTCTACCGTCTTGCAGATGTGTTGTGCCCCCCCCCCCCCAGTACAGTGGAGACCCTCATACCGGTAATGCATGTACCTCATGTGTATTGTATTGAAATTTGGGGGGTCCCGGGTCTGCCGAAATGAGTGAAAATTTACGGGCTCGAGGCATACATCCCTCCAGCGACTTAGGCAATCCAACGACTTCGTCAGTCACATTTGGTCACACTTTTCTCACAGACCATCATGCCAGCCGAAATCGAACACCGCTCGGCAATCATAAAGATGAGTCACGACTTCATTAACAGAGTACTTAGGAATTATGATGGCTACTATCTTTCGACCGGTGTTGCAAAATCTGCAAACCACTTGCGAAGATATCAACATTCGTCAGTACAACAAAATTAAATATTTGCATGGATAGATAGAGAGCTAAGTGAAAGGCATTGTCAAAATAAAATTGGCGCTTGAAACGATGTATTGAGGTTGCCAGAGTGGTGCCGGCGCAGGAGGTGAAACTGACAGGG
>JBBPTO010002030.1:0-12392 GCA_038094155.1 Pulveroboletus cf. aberrans
TGGGTAATACATAGAATGGTCTAGGAGAGTCTAGAATGCATGTGATGTCATACTTCATGCATGGATAGAGTTGTGAAGTCATGATTGGGGTTGGTACTTTTGTATGACCGCATATAGGCTACCTTTAGTATAGCATTGCATGTAGGGTTTCTAGAGTAATGGTAGTGCATAGGTGTGATGTGGGATATTCATAGATCATAGATTAAATGATTGTAACACACTGACACTTGTTGGCACTCATGCCCAAATGACCCTCCCGATTCTGAGTCACCCCCACATGACTGGACCACCTCTGAAAACAACAACCTATACCTACCCACTAATAAGGAAATGGAAGCCACCCTTGATCTAGCACACTGTCTGTCCCATTCTGTATTCATCCCCCAGGTGCTGACTCCTCCATTGCCAATACCTGTGATGCAGAGTGGTAGAATTTTCTTTCCCATGCAAATCCACCTGACACTCTAGCACTCCTTGAAACAATGTCTTCATCAAAACACATGGAGCTGAATATCAACCACCTGTCACCCTTTGATGGCAACACTGCCAATGCTGAAGAATGGCTGGACACCATCCACACCTATCTCTTAGTCAATGCTGAAGTCTATAAAACTGATGACATGCAAGTTGTCTTTATCCTCTCATACATGACTCAAGGCTCTGCCCAAGTTTGGGTCAAGATCTTCAGAAGAATGGCCATTACTAAAAAGAGTTTCAGAAAATGATCTGACTTCATTGACAAGTTTAAGAATTTTTTTTCAGAGAGGACAAAGCAGCTAACACATTCACCTGGTTGTTGTCTGCCTGTACAACCAAGGATAAGAAAGGACAGTTAACCCATTGCATCATTGACTTTAACACTGAGTTTCAGACTCATGCCTCAAGACTTTCAAATACTGATGCTGTCCTTATCTCCTTCTATCAACTGGCCATCATGCCACCCCTGAGCACTCAAATTCTCTCTAAGGAAGATGTCCCCAAAACCTGCAAAGAGAAGATCAATCCTTTCTACACCTATACAATACCTGCACCATTGAAACCTCCCAGACACCCCAATGCCATGGATGTAGACACTGTCTCCACCCCCCTTCAAAAGCTCACCATAAAAGAATGGGAATAATGCTGAAAGAAAGGGATTTACTTTCACTGCAGGAAACTGGGGAACTCTGCCCAAAAATGCATTGACTCTCTGAAACCTTCCATCAAGAAGATAAGATGATGAAGAGAGACTCAGAGAACCTCCCCATGTTAAAAGAATGTGAGGACAATGAAGAAGAAGAAGTGGTTGGGAGAATAACCAGCTTCTACTTCAAGAGTTTTTAGAACAGAGGCCAGCCTCAGCTTCTGTTAGCTTCTACCCAGTGTGTGCTCCTGTACTTGTATCTTTTGTGATGAAATCTATGCAGATAGCCCTTGAACTCATCATACCCTTGCACATCCTGAAAACCATTGAAACTCATGCCCTGATCAATAGTGGCACAGACATCAACTGCATCAACTGGGGTTTTGTTCAAAAGAACAAACTTGCAACCACCTGACTTGAGAAACGGTTCAAATTCTGCAACCTCAACATGTCCTCAAACAAGAAAGGCAAGGTGTCTTTCACTACAATGCTTTGTGTCAACATCAAATGGATTGCCAAAAAGGTCCTCCTTTATGTCATGGATTGCAGATGACAGAATGTTATCCTTGGATTGCCCAGACTCAAGGCAGTCAACACCCTTATTGACTGGTCTAGACAGATCTGAGCCATCTCTGAAACTGAAAAGTCAAAAGACTTGTACCAGTCCCGTGTTACTGACCTTAAATGGCATGACTCTTACTACCCCACCACCACATCCATAGAAACCATGTTTCAATTAGTCTACAACAAAAGGCTCTTTGATTATCTCCAGAAAGATGAAGAATCCAAACTTGTCACCATCGCCAAAGACTTTGCAGATCTCCACCATATAGTCCACTTTGGATTTCACTTTGTCCCCCTAGAAACCCTCTGTAACATGAAATCTATAAATGAAGTCACCATGTCCACCAAACTTGTGGCCACAGCTGAAAAAACCAAGCCAAAAACCATACTACCTTGCAAATATGCTCAGTTCTCTAATGTTTTCACCAATGAGGCATCTGACCATGTTCTCCCATCATACCACTATGATTATAAAATACACCTCAACAATCCTTCATTTGCAAGGTTGGGAAGGTTTACCCATTGTTCCTGGACGAGAAGAAAGCCACCAAACATTTTATTCAGGAAAACCTTCACTGCAAAAAGATCTGCCCATCCAACTTTCCCCAAGCATTGTCCTTGACCCAAGGGGATTGCAAAGAAAGCAAAGAAAAAGAATGAGGGCTGTAGGAAAGGCTCACTAGATGTCCACAGGACACCGGAAAACAAGAGTCTGGCTTTCCCCCATTCAGTAGAGCTAGGAAACCAACTTTACTTGCAGGTCTTGACTGGAACTTGAGGGGAAACCAAGGGAAAGGACTCAGAAACCAGACTTAAAGGCTTATGAAAGGTGGTGGTTCTTGTTTGTCAAAAAGAAGGATGGCAGATTCTGCCCTTGCCAAGACTACCACTACCTGAACAAACATATGATTCAGGATGCATACCCCCTTCATGTGATCTCTGACCTTGTTGATAGACTGAAAGCCTCCATGGTTTTCACAAAGTTGGACATTCATTGGGAATATACATAACAACATCTGAATCAAGGATGGTGATCAATGGAAGGCTGCCTTCATCATGCAAAAAGGCCTGTTTGAACCACTCATTATGTTCTTTGGGCTTACAAACTCCCCTGCCACATTTCAGCAGCTTATGAATGATTCATTTAGGGACATGATTGCCCAAGGATGGCTCATCATCTATACGGATGACCTCCTCATCTTCTCTCTCAATCCAGACTTTCATGAGGAAAGAACAAAATGAGTTCTTCAAAGAATGAAAGTGCTCAATCTACACTTAAAACTTGAGGAATGCATGTTTGCTGCCACCAATGACCAATGTAGAGTACCTCAGGATGATTGTCAAACCCAGAGAGATTACCATGAATCTTGTCCAACTCAACAGGATTGCCTCTTGGCCCACCCCCATGAAAGTCCAAGATATCTGGTCCTTTCTCAGATTGCCAACTTCTATAGGTGATTGATCCCAAGTTACTCCTCAGTCACACATCCGCTAATAAATGTGACAAAATAAAACCTCATGTGGAGTTGAACCCCTGTGTGCCAAAAGTCCTTTGATGAGTTGAAGGCAGTCTTCCTTTTAAAACCAGTTCTCCATCTTTCCAATGCCTCCCAATCCTTTACCATCATGACTGATGTATTGTAGTTTACCACAGAAGTAATCCTTCTGCAAATGATTGCCAATGGAGACTGACACCCCTGTTCCTACTTCTCACAGTCATCTTCTCCAGCTGAGAGGAACTACAATATCTATCATCACAAACTCCTTGCAATCATTCAAGCCTTGAAAACGTGGAGACACTATTTCTCATGCTCCCTCTCTTCAGTCCAAGCCTTTACAGACCACAAGAATCTGAAGTACTTTCATCAACCCCAGAACCTGAACTGCTGGAAATTATGCTGGCTTCTCAACCTTGCAGACCTTGATCTAAATGTGATCCATGTCCCTGGCTTCCAACTCAACATCCTGGATGTGCTCTTCACCATTCCAAACTCATAGTAGATAAAGAAGACAACACAGGAATGATCTTGCTCTCCAATTTCCTCTTTATCAACCTCATCAACTCTTTCCTGACAGGAAGGCTCTCCTCATCCTCATTATCTGACTCTCTGGTCATCCAAGCAGTTCAAGCATTGCAAGGAGAAGTACATACTCCCTGCTTTTTGTTCCTGCCTCTCCAATTGGTGAGATACTGATGGAGTCCTGTTCTACAAAGGATAAATCCATGTTTCTGCCATGTATAACATCTTCCATGAGACCACTGAACTCTCTGGCTACTTAAAAACTCACCATCTCATCTCCACTGAATTCTGATTTCCAGGACTGGCTCAATTCATCTGGAAATATGTAGAAGGATGTGCCATTTGCCAACAGAATAAGGCAAACACTCACCCCACTGTTTCCCTGCTAACACTAATAAAATCCACCTGTACACACTCATTCCAGCAGATCTTGCACGATCTCATCACAGATCTCCTCTCTTTCTCTGGCTTCAATTTCCTGTTGGTTGTGATCAACCATGGGCTTACTAAGGCGGGTAATTCTTCGTCCCACCAAGAAATCCATCACTACTGAGGGCAAAGAAACCCTCTTTTTTCACAAAGTCATCCTTCATTTTGGTCTTTACAATGAGATCATCTCTGACCAGGGCCCACAGTTTGCCTCTTTATCTGCTAAAGAGCTAGGTCATCTCTTAAACAATAATCTGTCTTTGTTCACTGCTTACCATTCCCAGTTGGATGATAAGACCAAACATGTCAACCAGGCAGTTGAAAAGTACCTCTGAATCTTCTGTGATGCAAATCTGGTTCCTGGTTGAACCAAATCACCCATAGTTAATTTGCATACAGCCACCATTCCTGCTCTGTCACCAGTATATCACCATTTTACCTCATGGTCTATGCACCCCATGCCCTACCTACAATCCTTCTCAACTCAATCCTCTTCACCATTGACTTCCATCTAAAGTTTCTCTCTGTGATTAGAGATGAAGCCCTCACTACCCATGAGCTTGCATGTCAAGTGATGACATCATGAAACAAATGATCCTTTAACCTGTTCTCTAAGAGAGATAAAGTCTGGCTTGAAGTCAAAAACCTCCATCACTTTATTGTGAACCCCAAATTCACCTTCAAACAGGAAGGACCCTTCATAACAACAAAGGTACTGTTCCTGATCATGTATTAGCTCCATGTTCCACAGTTATGAATGGTCCACCCTATATTTCATGCCTTTCTTTTATTTCTGTACAAAGAAAACACTGTTCATAGAAAGAACTTCACAAGACTACCACCGGATCTTGTGGTCAGTGAGGAAGAATACAAAATAAATAAAATATTGCATCACCACAGTGTGCCATCCTTCCACATAATCCTAATCTGTTGAAAGGGATACTCTACTGAAGAGGATTTCTAAATTCCAGAACAGAACTTAAAGTATTCAAAGTCTATCTTAGATATCTTAGATAGATATAAAAGACTGGATCCATCCCTCCATCTTTCTTTCACACACTCCCTCAGAAATACCATCATGAAAAACAAAAATCATCTTTGAAAATAAAAACAATATTCTCATCTCCCTCCAATACTGTCAACTCAACCCTCACAGATACTGCTTCTTCCCTCTCATTTCACACCCCTAGTACCTTAGAATCCTCCTTCACCATTGCCACCCCCAGATGGACCATCACTACATTCTCTAATGGGAAACTCATCCATATCATCTCCAGCACTGATATGCTTGCCTGGCATCATTCCCAGATCAGGAAAACTATAACCTGCCCCAATCCCAACCATCACTATATCCCCAGTTGCTGGGTTTTCCCCACATCCTGTAGACTCTGTCACTGTTTCTACCTTCATCCATAACCTCTGCTGAGATCTCCATGGCAATGATTACCTTGGCTTAATGGTCAAGAGGCTCATCAACTCCTGTGTCACCAGTGGTGTCTCCTTCCACCTTGACATCTTATCTCTGCTATATACCCTATATCATAGATACCTGCAAACTCTATGCCTCTCACTTATGGCTGAAGATCTCCTTACTCCAGAAGTCACAGATCATGCTACCACCACATAGGCCGATGTTTTGGACACATCCAGAATAAGCTACAAGGTCTCCTTCTCATGACCTTGCATAAGATAGAGATGGGAGAGTTTTTAGGCAGGGAACTAGCTGAATTTCAAAACCCTCACACCCCCTCTGTGTCATCAGATTCTCTAATCTCCACAGAAATTGCCACTGTCAGATGAGCAGAAGCACACTGGACTGGAAATTATGAAGTTATATCCCTTTCTTCATTGTACCTTCATTACCATGAAACCTGCCACCACCACCACCACCATCTTGGCCATCAATGAATCATTGCTAAAACTACATCTGGCCTATCTGCCATCAGGCCACATCAGGCCACTCCCCAATGCATTGCCCTTTTTGCCAGCACCAACCAGTTCCATCATCATCAAGCTCTTCTTCATCATTACACAGATTGAGAGGCTCACCATCTAGAACACATAGCCCTAGTCACACCCACAACACACATTTACCTTGTTCACTTCAAACCATTGACTCTCACGCTTGTAGAATGGCTAACCCTGTTCCTCTCAAATCATTGACCCTAGCTTCACCTTAGGGGCTGCATTTACTCTCTATCCAAGACAAGCATAACAATACCTGCTACATCCAGAAGGCATTCTAATCCAAACATGGTACTGTTCACAACTGAAAATATCTCTATATAGATTAAAGAAAACAGGACAGACTGATAAACTTATGCTAGAGGGAAAAAAAGTACAACTCTGGAGTAACTCTGAAGGGGCTGGAGTTGCAAGGGTGCAGATGAGACTTGGCTTTACCATATGTGGTATGCCCTATGGAAAATGGAGGTCAGAGATTGGAGTGAGTCTTTGAGACTCGAAAGGATTTGGAGGGAAGTTAAATTGATATTCAAACTGAAGTATGTATAGCATTGGAGGTACAGTATATATATTATAGAGGTGCATCAGATTTGTAATGGAGTTGTAATGTATGAGTAAGAGTTGAAGGTTGGGATCTTATGAACCAGAGCTGCACACTGGTGAACTATGAACTGGCACTGTGCAAGCACAGCACAGCAAGAGAACAAGAACAAGACTAGTACATACAGAAAACAATGGAAACATACACAAGAGGAACATAAATGGATAAGGTCCGATGGTAGTACATAGTGTAGTCAGAGAGAAATAGACCAGAGTTAGTACAGAGTTGATGTCTGGAGGTGTGGAGTTGAACTTCTATAATTTTCATGATATGATAGTATCCCCCTCTTGGGACTGAACCCCTGAAGTTCCTTGAGAACAAAGGGGAGTTAGTTAGTGTTGGAGTCTGAAAGTCCATATAAAAATTTGATGGAGCCTAATTCTGGCTTGACCAACAACCACTACCATGTCTGGTGAAGTGAGGTTGACTGACCTAGACTGCTATAGATCTCCAGACAGGAAACCAGCAGGTCAGTAACACAAAAAAAGCAAATGAAGGAATGATTGGTTCATTTCAGAGGAATTGCAGGTAGAGAGACAAGGAAAGGCAACTGAAGGGCTTACAGGACTTCTTGATAGATGATCTAGAAGAGCTTCTAATGCTTCAGACATGGCTGACAAGCACAGGACATGATTCTTCTAGGATCAAGATAGAAGGAAAAGAGATCCAGATATGACTGAATTGATGAAGACAGAAGACTCAGAATTGAACTGAGTAAATGATAGATAATTCCATCTCTTGTGCTCCATGTGAAACCCAACTTTTATAGTCTGGGCACACCTGGACTCTAAATAAACACAAAGAGCACACCCAGATTGAAAACCCGATTGTTGGATCAATCTATATGGTGACCAGATTAATAAAACCAGATCAACCAGATGTACAAATGAAAGTGTCCAGTGTAGTAAAGTGGTGGTTTGACTTACCAACAGGTGACAGATGAGGACGGATTGGACTGGCAGTGGCACATGATATGGTGATATGAGGACAGGGAACTACTGTTCCCTACACTGATATCAAAGAATTCACATCCTGGCCCAACATGCACCTCATGTAGTGTGAAGATGATGATGACCCCTTGTGGAAGGCCAAGGCTGCCAAGCAGAGAAGGTGGACCAAGGCAAAGAAGGAGGAGGAGGCATGAAGAAGGGCAGAGAAGTGTGACAGAAGGCAGCAGAGGAGGCCACATGGAGGGTGGCCAAGTATGAAGCCAGAACGGTGGTGAGTATGGTGCATGTGTCACATGAATTTGCTGACAGTGTGCAGGTGAAACAGGTTTGGGCAGAGCAGAGCTCTGGCAAGGGAAAGGAGCAGGCCATCGTGCTCAAGCACTGCCACCAGTGCAAGGACTGCAGTCTTGAGTGTGAGCTCTGGATCAGAAAATTGAGGTTGTGCATGGTGTGTCAGGAGGTGAAGATCAAGTGCAAGTGGCTGGAGAAGGAAAAGGTGGAGCAGAGGAGGTGGAGGAAGGTGGAGGGACTGGAGGGATCATGCAAGAAGCAGCAATCTGGGGAGGTGGCAATGGAGGTTGGAGGGTCATTAGCTTAGGGGCTCAAAGTAATCACAGAGGTAATCACCAAGCTCTATCAGGGTGTCAGGGTACTGTGTGAGCAGCTTGACAAACAGAATGGGCTGTTGGAGAAGCTGGTGGATTTGAAGGTGAAGGAGGTGTATGAAGTAATGAAGGTGAGATTGGATGATGAGGAGAACAAGTGGGATGTAGAGAAGGAGTTGAAGGAGCTGGTAAAGGAAGTGAAAGGCAGAGGGATCAGGAGTAGAGTAGTTAGTCCATCAGCTCCCTCTATACTTAGAAACAGCACAAATGTCAATGAAACAGGCAATGGAGTTAAGCAGAGTGAGGTCTGGACTTGTCAGGATAATGGAGATGATATTCTTCAATGAATTTGGAAGCATGTCTGAGCTCTGTGTCTAATAGCCAGGAGGTTTCTTCGTTGGTTCCTTTGTAGCCAGACCACTTAATGGGATACAGCAACTTGCAATTGTGTCTTCTTTGATCTATCTCTGAATCAAGGATTTCAGCAATTTTGAACTTCAGTTCTCTGATGACTTCAATTGGAGGCAGAGGCAGCTGCACTCTGTTGGGAATGGTATTGGGAATAGAGGGCTCTAGTTCAGAGATGTGGAACACTGGGTGGATGAACTTCATCAACTTCAGAAAACAGAGTGTGAAGAAGTGACTACCAGCCTTGGAAATGATCATGTAGGGTTTCAAGTTCTTTTCTGAGAGCTTCTTAGAGGGGTGTGTAGAATGGAAGAATTTGGCCTTGATAAAAATCTGGTCAACAACTTTGAAGTTTGGTGCCAGAGTTCACTTGGTGTCTGCAGGTCCTTGATAGCATATCTGTGTGGAAGCTATTTCTTCTTGGAGGAATTTATGGAGGGAGTCAAGGTCAATGGAGTACTTTTGTGCTTGGGCAGAGGTGAGATCATGCTCTGAATGTACAGAGATGTTCAGATAGTAACCCTTGTTGACAAAGAACAGCAAGACACCAGTAGTAGCATTTAGAGCATTGTTGTACACGAACTCCACTAGGGGCAGGAGTTTGGACCAGTTGTCTTGCTGGTAGTTGCAGTAAATCCAAAGATACTGTTCTAGGGTCTGATTCATGCATTCTTTTGACCATTGCCTTCTGAATGATAACTGGAGGTGATGTGAAGGCAGATGTCAAGGGCTTTGCTGAGTGAGCAGAAGAAGTGAAAGATGAACTCTGAACCTTGATCAGAGGTAATGTTGGAGGGAACTCTGTGTTTGGAGAAGATGTGCAGGAGAAAGAGTTTTGCCAACTCTGGGAGGTCGACCTTGTCATTCATCAGAATAAAAATGCATTGCTTGGAAAGATGATCAACAATGATAAGGATGGCAGTGTGTTCAGAGGATGAAGGGAGTTGTTCTATGCAGTCCACAGAGATGGAGTTCCATGGCTTCTTGGAAATGGGAAGTTGTTTCAGAAGCCAATAGGACTTGTGTCTGGAAACCTTGGCTTGGGCACATGCAGTACAAGAGGAGAAATACTCCTTGATAAACATCCAGGCCAGGTATATTCATGGTGGATGAGTTCTAGCATTCAGTTCTGTCTGAAGTGACCAGAGATCAGATGGTCATGTTTGTAACAGAGGACTTGGAGACAGATGTCCTTATCATCAGGAACATAGATGCAATTGTCTAGATGTGGAAAACTGTTGGAGTCGACAGACCAGTGAGGTCCAGGCATGGACAGGTGAATGGAGGCAATGGAATCAGAGGGAATTGTGGATGGGATGTGATTGTGCAGAGATTCTATATCAAAGAAGCTGCCAGCACAGAGGACATGCATAGCAAGGATGGTAGCATGGAGTGAAGTGGTGAGCTGTTTTTGAGTGAAGACAGGGTGGAAGTTGTGGGAATTGACATGGGCATAGTTGCTATTCCCCTCTTTGGGATAGACATCCCATCATCTAGTCAAAGCATTCAGTTTAGCTCCAAAGTGTTCAGGGTGGAAATGAATGACCATGTTGAACTGAGAGAGGAACTCTAACCAACAGGCTTGTCAGCAGGTCAGGAGTTTAGATGTGGAGAAGTACTCCAGGTTCTTGTGGTTGGTGATAACATTCACCAGAGATTCAGAGCCCTTGAGGTAGTGGTGCCAAGTTCGGAATACTTTGTGGATGGTGAGAAGCTCTTTACTGTGTGTCATAGTTGAGCTTGGGAGCAGAGCGGGTGTGGGAGTAAACAGCTACTAGCTGGACTTTATCATCTGGACATCAGAGGAAGAGAATGCCAGTGATTGCATAGTTGGAGATGTCAGTCTTGATGATTAGAGGGGCATTGGGAACTCAATGGTGAAGGATTGGAGCAGAGATGAACATGTCTTTCAGGCGCTGAAATGCGGAGCAACAGAAGTCATCGAAACTCCAGGAAATACCCTTGCAGGTTAGATAGGTCAAAGGAAGAACAATGGCAGAGTAGTCATGGATGAAATGCTGATAGAAATTAGCAAAAACAAGGAATGATTGAATGTCCTTGATCTTACAAGGTTCAGGCCAGTCTTGGATGGCTTTGACTTTCTCCAAAGACATGATCAATCCAGTCAGAGACAGCTGGTAACTGAAATACTCAACAGAGTCAGTGTGGAACTCACATTTTTCTGGTTTGACATAGAGACCATGTTTACAGAGTTACTGGAGGACCTCTCAGACATGCTCTTTGTATGAAGCATGGGCCAGAGAGAAAGTGAGGATGTTGTCCAGGTAGACTGTTATGCAAACATCAAGTAGATCAGTGAAGATGGTGTTGAAAAACTGCTGGAATACCACCAGAGCATTCATGAGGCCAAATGGCATCACAAGCCACTCATAAGAGCCATAGCATGTGCAGAACAAAGTTTTCCATTTATTTCTCAGTAATGCAGACCAGGTGGTACACATGCCAGAGGTTAAGTTTTGTATAGATCTTTGCACAGCTGAGAGCATCCAGGAGATTGGAGATGTGGGGGAGCAGGTAGTGGTCTTTCTTTGTGATTTTGTTGAGTTTTCAGAAGTCAATGCAAAGGTGAAGTGAACTGTCCTTCTTGCAGACAAAGAGAACCGGAGTGGCATGAGTGGAGGAGGAAGGGCAGATGAAGCCCATGGAGAGGTGTTTGTCAAGGAATGCATGGAGAAATCAAGTTCAAAGGGGGAAATAGAGTAGGTGGTGCCAATTGAAGGGAAGGTTTCCTCTTTCAGGTTGATCTTCAGATTGTGTTCATGATGAAGAGCAAGCTTGGAGGCTTTTCTCTTGCTAAAATTGTCTGTGAAGTCATGGTACTCCAGAGAAATACTGGAGAGATTGGCCAGATAAGGGGCAATGGAGGTGGAGCAGAGGTCGCTTTCTGGAAGGCAGAGCTACAAACTGAACTGCATGGAGCCTTCCAGATGACAAGCTAATGTGAAGGTGGGAGTGCTGATAAGCATGGTGTATTGGAGGAGATGGGGTCAGCTTTCAGAGTGGGGTCTGGAAGCTGTGGAGGTGAGCTCAGGGGTGTTGGTATGGGCTGTTCTGGTGAGTGGCACGAGATACTGCTTGAGACCCAGTCAATCAATGGATTGAAGTGGGTGAGCCAGTTGTGTCTTAGAACAAGGGAACAGAATTCATCGAATGGAGTGACATAGCATGTCATCAGACTGATATCACTGGAGGGGAAACAGACAGAGAGGTCAATGGCTTGGGTAATGGTAGAGTTTGTGATTTCATCAAACAAACAGAGTTAGAGTGGAGGGACAGAGTACATGGAAAGACTGTATTTATTTACAAAAGATGTATTTATAAAACAATCAGAGGATTTGGAGTCTACAAGTGTGGAAAAGGAAAGGATTTCATATGAGATTAGAGAGATAGAGGGCATGAGTGATTTGGAGTTGGAAAGAGTGAACATGTTGAGACAGATCTCCTTGAGTGCATGGGAGGGATCAATACAACCTCCATTCCATGCGGAGCATCAGAGGTCACTATCTATTTTTTTACCTCCAAGGAGGCCTTCGGTTTGACTTCTGAAGGAGTGGTCTTGGTGGCATGGGCCTTTGAAGCCTTAGGTGTGGACTTCAGGCACTCTTTCACCATGTGTTCTGAATGACTGCAGAATATGCACAGATTATTGTCAAAGCAGCACTTATGTTTGGCTATGGTGAGCTTTCTGTCCTTTCTGAGCTTGAA